>CM035100.1:41560910-41770875 GCA_020205505.1 Panax japonicus
TGTTCACCCCTTCTTGAACCTCACCCACATTATCACATCTATCCCGGCCCTTGCCTGATTGGCCTCCCACCAAAAGATGGCCTCTCCCTTCATCATGTAGGTTACAAAGGCAACCTTTTGGGCCTCGTCGACATTTCCTATCACAAATGCCTTCTCGGTCTCCTTCACACACGTTTGGGCTTCGATAGGGTCCGTAGTTCCTTTGAACTCCGGCAGACCCACACTCTTAAAGTCCTTGAATGTAGTAGCTCGTACTACACCAGGATTTACGGGGATATTAGACCCAGTTTGATTAAACGTTGCGGTTAAAAGGTTCAAAAATTTCTGCATGGGGTTAACCGGACCTCCCTCAGGTTGATTCGTGTTCGCACCTTAGTTACGTGGTACTCTTCTTGGCGGTATTTTGTTGTTACAATGAACACATATTTCGTTATTATTCATTTACTGCCAGTTAGTTATTATTCAATGTTAAATAATAACTTAAACATTCGTTACTCAACATTTTTTGGAAAAAGAAACTTATATTAATTCATTGTAGTATAATACTACATCGGTTACATAACACAGCCTAAGCCTAATACATTACTTTCCCTCCATTGCTTTCCAAAAATAGGGATTTACAAAAGACTACCCTTGATTATACAAAAGAGGGTTTTACGTCACTACTAGATACAAAAATATGTACATATCTAACTACTAGCCACTACTAGATTACATTTTCCTTAAGGCATTTTCAAAATCCGCCTTGGCAAGATCGGCAATAATATCACGGCTGATAGTATGCTGTGTCTGCCCTGTCTCTACGGGGTAACCAGCTACTTGCAACTGGAAATCCTTATGAGAATTCCTATGGATATAGGACATTCTCCTTATCTTCTGCTTCTTGGTCTTTAGCTCCTCCCTGAGCTCAAAGACCTCCTATTTTAACCCATGGACCTTGTCCTTGGCCAAAACCCTTTCATCATGTTCCTACTCCCACATGGACTCCACGTCCGTCTTATCCTCTATAACAGCTTGGAGCTCTGCCTTCAGCTCCTTAACCTCCTGGCAGTAGTGGATGTTCCTATCTATCACTGACATGAATAAGGACATCATTGACTCCCCCGAGGCCATCTCCGTTTCAATAGCTATTGGGTTGAAGGACACTGCTTCCACTTCTTCTTCTATCATGCCATCAAACACTGATATGAGATCTTAACTTTCTGAGTCTCCAGACTCAACCACCACAATCTCGGGATCTGCCGCTATGGGACTCGGTATAATCTCTACCTAATTAACCGATTCTTCACTGACTACCTGTACGTCTCTATTTTCTCCTGACATCTACAACAACACAAAAGTTTGATTATTACTCGTTAGTAGAATAATAAAAACACATAACATATATAATGCATTTTTGTAAGGTTAACTTCCATCTTTTATTCTTTGACTCTTCTTAAGGTTATAACTTAAGGTTTTATTTCCCCCCCCCCCCTTAAGTTTTATAACCTAATGCTTTGATACCAACCTGTGACGCCCCCAAATCCGGGTATCTTCCAACCCGACAGATGGTGTTACACGGTGCTATAGTTCACATAAACATTCAATTGAAATGCCTCAAAAGAACGGATATGTCTTATATATATCAAAAAGAATATTTACATTCCCCGGGTTCTTTACAACCAATACATTGTCTTTGTCATAATATCAATATTATTCCTTACAAAACCTATACTATTACATATGTAATCTACGGGTTCGCCTTCGCCTTCCCTTTATCCTTGCCGGATCCATCGATATGTTCGGTCTTAGCTGCATTCATATGGTTCAAACAAGAATGAGCCTAACTAGCTCAGCAAGTACAACAATTATAGGAAAATAGCATGCTTGAAACATAGGAATCGTATATCTTCAATAACTGAACAATAGTTACGAAGTACTATCGATAATTCAAAATAGCACTTCTTTTCATTCAAAACATTTTACAACAACAATATTCAATAAAACGTCAATTTCGATTCAGGACCGTAAGCATTTCATAAGTACTTTGAAAAGGACATCCCGACACGAAGTCCGTAAGTCCGGCAAAGCTTACGAGCACGTCTAGGTGATCAGTCTATAGTACTCTATGTTGATCAACACTGTTGGGTAAAATCTATATACGCACAACACGCAAGTATACGTGGTCAACAAGTAATAAAGTGATAAGTTGAGTATCGTTCCCACAGAGAATTATTTAATAAAAATCACCAAGTACTAACCCGTAACCAACTCAATCTTATTTAAACGAATGAATTACAAACTATATAAATTAACTACTATTCCACTAATTAAATTAAGACTATGGAGATTTAAGATCACAACTTCACTTATTGCTTCATTTAAATTAACACACTTCTCATCAATTATTCTCTATCCTGAATTGTTAATCAAGAACACTAAAGTAATATTAATCACCTCTCGATGCACTAATACCGTATTAACGTCAATCCATAATTAAGATAGAAATTCGTTAAACACCTTAATCAACTAACCCACTATATCTCTATGTGAATTACAAATGAAGAAAGTTGAAGAACAAGTTCTCTATAAGATTACATGCGGCGTCAAGCATATCTCTACCTTAACACTCATCAAGTTTAAGCTACTAAAAAAATCCTGAACACATGCTATCATGATTAGATCTAAATCTATACTTCATCTCTCAAGTTCATATAGATTATCACGGTAATTGATGGCCAATCAATTAAACAATTAAGTCCAAATCACAATAGACAATTCTCACAATAGAAAATACTAATTGATAACGAAGCATATTAAAATAAACTACACAATAAAATCCATTGTAATCTCAAACAAAGAATTAGTTCATGATTATTGAATTTAAACTAAGAATCCACAATTGAATAATCATTAAAAGATAAAGATAGAAGAAGTAAAGAAGATAGAATCTATTGTCAGTAGACTTGACGCTCCCTCCTTGCTCCTACTTTAAATCTTCAATGGTCTCCAAGTTGCTTCAATCTCCAAATCTAATTAGAACTAGGGTTATGTTCTAATCTAAAGGAGTGTTTAATCTAGTCTAATCTATGTAATCCCCTCTTATTTTATGTCTTACATCATTTATTTATAGGTTACAAGTCTAATTTTTAACTTAAGAACAAACTCAATCCAATTTGGAGTCAAAAAGGTGTCAAAATTCGCCCAAAACACGTCTAGGCCGGCACCAAGCCTTTCCCCAGCTCAAACTCTGCTTCCTAGCGCCTAGGCGCTTGATTTGGCCTTGGCTGGACCGCCTAGCGCTTGGTAGCAGAGTAGTTACTGACTTTGAGCGTCTAGGCGCTTGATTTAACCTTGGCTGGAGCGCCTAGGCGCTTGCTCCTTTTTCCAACATTTTCTGCTCCGACGTCCTTTGGGAAAATGGCCATAACGTCTTCGTCCGAACTCCGATTTAGATGATTCAAGATGTTCTGGAAAGTGGAAAAGTAGATCTACAACTTTCATTCTTGAAGTTTTGCGAAATAATATCCGGATCTATAGTCAAATTGGCTCTGAAGTGACTGCTGTGTAAATGGCAAGTCGAAAATGCGAATCTAGCCACCCCAAACATCGATCCAAGTAACTTTTGTCCCAATTCCTACAAAACAATGTAAAAAATGCATGAATAGACACAAACACATAAAAACATCCTAAAAGACTTGAGAACAACAATAAATTAAGTTCGAATGTATCCAATTCATGTGTATAAAACTCACTCATCAAACACTACATTCATTAAACGTGTATACGTTTAAGTTGTGGCAACCTCACGTGCCTGTCGTTTGACGATAAAATAGTTTAGCATATTCAGTCTACTTTTGAAAACCATAACAATATTAGTTTGGTAAATCCTTATCAACACTTGATAGAATAACATAGCATGTGACACCCCCAAAATTAGGTATACATCACCCATCTTGGGTCTCCAGATACATGGTACAGAATTCAAATACAACTTACTAATACAACTGTCGTGTACAATACGACAAAACATAAACTGTGAGTTTGAATACAAATATTGTCTGCTAGAGATTATACAAATTCAAAAGGAGACCTTATTACAATTATTATCACACTATTTCACGGAATAGTGAGGACTACTAATGTTATCCTCTGGATCATCACTCCGTTCCCCGACTCGTCCCAGCTATAATCTCATTTCTTGAAGAGAACGGTGAAAGAAAGGGTGAGCTCAACTAGCCCAGTAAGAAATATTATGACTAAGATAATGCAGAATAAATTATCATTAGTCTTCAACAATGTTAAACTGATAAAATATAATAGACAACAAGTTTAACTGTAGCGGAACAAGCAATCCATTAAAAGAGTCAAGTAGAAAATAAAATCTACTATCTTTTATGATTAAAAAGGTTTTTCATCACTGTTATCGCTGAGACTCGGCTTAATAAATAATCCACATCATCGAATCACCCCTGCACTACGGCCAAGGATATTCTTTAGTATCACGACCACAATTATCCATGCACTATGGGCCAAGAATATTTGTGTATTCATTAATGGTCATGATCATGCTAACAACTGTCCATCAATGCACTACGGGCCAATGAGGACTTTTACCACATCATTTGTAACATTACGGTCATGATTACACCGAATAATCCTTGGTCATAATCATACCAAGACCATCTATGCACTACAGGCCACAGATGACTTTAAACATAATATAAACATGAGGATGATGACAATGATATAAGAATTCAATAAAAACAAGTTCAAGAATTAATTTGTCCAAGAACTACTAATGTCCAAATTGTCAACATGATACTGCTTTGTAGAGTAAAATTCAAGAATGATCAGAAGAATATTTCCATGAAAAGATACTGGATGAAGCACAAATATCAAGGATATTCTACTAATTTCATGGAGTAAAGAAGTCAAAACTTTAACCAACTGAATATAATAAAGAATGGAATAACAAAAGAAATCACTATGCATGTGGTACTTCGCATAGACAGGTTATTCCAACAGAATACTAAATAACGGAACCAGGTCAGGCGAAATTCGCACCGACAGGATATTCCACCAGAATAATAATAAAGACGGAATCAGGTCCGACGTAATACGCACAGATAGGATTTTCCAACAGAATAATACAGACGAAATCAGGTCCGTCGTAAAACGCACAGACAGGATATTCCAACAGAATAATAAAGACGAAATCAGGTCTGGCGTAAAACGCACAGACAGGATATTCCAACAGAATAATAATAAAGACGGAATCAGGACCAGCGTAAAACGCACAGACAGGATATTCCAACATAATAATAAAAACGGAATCAGGTCCGGCGTAAAACGCACAGACAGGATATTCCAACATAATAATAAAGACGGAATCAGCTCCGACGTAAAACGTACAAACAGGATATTCCAACAGAATAGTAAAGACGGAATAATAGAAGAATATCACCAAGTATAGGGTAGACCGCGTATACAGGTTATTCCAATAGAATAATAAGCAATGGAATAACAACAGTTCTCTTCATGAATAAGAAAGAATAACACCTCTTATCATAAAAGAACGGAATATAAGAGTAGTTAAGTAGCAGAAATCTTTTCTATAGTTTCTCTATAATTTTTCTCTCTGGAGTTTCAGTGAATTCGTAAGAAATAATGAAGGAATGAGCTTCTATTTATAGAAGAATGGATTGCATAGTAACTAATTCCTGAATGATCCAGATTGATTCACTTTTAATTGGACGGTCCATAAAACTTTTAAATATAATATATATATAAAATAATAAAACTTTCTCCACCAAAATCCACTATCAAATATATATATATATATATATATATATAAATAAAACTTTCATCCACCCAAAATCCACTATCAAATATATATATATAAAATAATAAAAGTTTCTTCCATCAAAATCCACTATCAAATATATATATATATATATATATATATAGTAAAATTTTCCTCCACCCAAAATCCACTATCAAATATATATATAAAATAATAATGTTTATACTCCCTCCACGTGAATATCAAATCCCCACCCAATTTTCAGATTTCATACCTCATATGTGGGCCCCATATGTGGTCCCCACATGTAGGCCCCACCTTTATAAAAAATTTCTACCGAATATTTTGAAAAATGGGTAAATAGGAATCCATAAAATAAGCAAACTTTATAAAAATCACATTAATAATTTTAACAACATTTATAATATTTATTATAATTCATAATATTAATCGACCAGGTCGTTCCCAGGAAAGAGGGGGCTTTCCAATAAGGATTTCTCCCTATTGGCGCGCAATTAGGTGACCAAACCTCTCATTGACAGAACTTCTAGACATCGTTAATATTGCAAATAATAACATTAATAACTTTGTCGTCTCAATTATTAATTTTAACAATATATAAATATCGACAATAATTAAATCAAATAACGTGAGATACTATGTCACAATTACTATAGCAATAATTGAACAAGACTGAATGACTTCTCACGTAAGCATCAATAATTAATACCGTGTGCTACTATGCAACCACGCGTATTACTGTACTTTTACTACCGAGTAGTTCAACAGTATCAACGGTAAAACTTCCGCCATTATTTTTATAAAAATACTTTTGTCGTTTTCTCAATCCGATAATAATTCTGTTGTGGTGTCCACCAATGATTGCGCCGTTGTACGAATATTCCCTGCTAAAACGAATATTCCCTAACTAATCGAATATAATATAACAACTTGCATACTTTGCAGAATTTATAAATATTACCCACAACTATAACATTATATTAAATTTATTTCATAATATTCAAAAATGATAAATATAGAAAAATTCATCTTTATTCAAAAAGTTGGGGTCTTACAACCTCCCCTTCTTAAGAAATTTTTCCCTTGAAATTAGGGTAAGTACCTGGTATGTCGAAGAGGTAAGGATACCTTGATTTCATTTCAGATTCTAACTCCCAAGTCATTTCCTCAACATTGTGGTTTCTCCACAAAACTTTGACTTGAGGTATAACTTTGGTGCATAGAATATGTTCCTTCTTATCCAAGATTTGAATAGGAACCTCTTCATACGTCAAATCTTCCACTATTTCATCCGGTTCTAACTCAATAATGTGGTTCGGGTCTTCCACATATTTACGTAACATGGATATGTGAAAAACGTTATGAACACGAGACATACTTGGCGGTAAAGCGAGTCTATAGGCCACAGTTTCTACTCAATCAAGGATTAAAAATGGGTTGATGAATCGAGGATTGAGCTTTCCTCTCTTTCCAAATCTCGTAACTTATTTCCATGGAGCAACACGTAACAACACATGATCTCCTATATCGAATTCCACGTCCTTTCGATGAAGATCAGCATAACTATTTTGTCGATCTTGTGAGGTTTTTATACGTTGTCGGATCGTTTGAATATTTTTCGTAGTCATACGTACCAACTCCGGTCCCAACAACATTGCTTCACCCGCCTCATCCCAGCATACTGGAGAATGACATTTTCTTCCATACAACGCTTCGAATGGAGCCATGCCAATACTTGCTTGATAACTGTTGTTGTAGGAAAGCTCTACCAATGGTAAGAATTTGTCCCAACTTCCCTTGAAGTCAAGGACATAGAGTCTTAATAGAACTTCAAGAGTTTGAATCGTCCTCTCTGACTGCCCATCCGTCTGAGGATGATATGTCGAACTAAATCGTAAATCTATGCCCATAGCTTTTTGTAAACTAACCCAAAATCGTGAAGTGAATCTTGGGTCTCGATCAGAAACTATGGATACTGGCATACCATGCAGTCTTACAATCTCGTTTATGTATATACAAGCAAGACGTTCAAGTGTATAAGTTTCTCGTATTGGTAAGAAATGAGCAGATTTGGTCAATCTATCAACAATGACCCAAATTGCATCAATGCCTTGAGAAACCTTGGGAAGACCAGTAACAAAATCCATGGTAATGTACTCCCACTTCTATTCTGGAATTTCAAGTGGTTGTAATGGACCTTTTGGTACTTGATGCTCCGCCTTAACTCGTTGACACGTTAGACACCTTGAGATAAACAGCGTTATCTCTCTCTTCATATTGCCCCACCAAAATGTATGTCGAAGATCATGATACATTTTGGTACTCCCAGAATGGATTGCAAACGGTGTGTTGTGCGCCTCCATCATGATTTTATACTTTAAATCAGGGTCGTTAGGAACACAAAGTCTGGAGTTGACTCAAAGTATTCCTTCTTCATCGATTCTTGCTTCCGGCATCGCACCTTCTTGCACTTTCTTCCTCATACGCATCAGCTCCGGATCTGTAACTTGAGCAGCTTTAATTTTATCAATTAAAGTAGGTTCTACTAGTATATTTGCCATCATCACGTGGGTCCCTGGAGTCTTTATCTCTATCTCCATCCTTTGCAAGTCATACAAAATGGGCCTTTGCGTTGACAATATTGCACTCGTACCCGCATATGATCTTCTACTCAATGCGTAAGCTACCACGTTCGCCTTTCCAAGATGGTATTGGATGGTATGATCATAATCTTTCAACAGTTCAAGCCAACATCGTTGTCGCATGTTAAGTTTCTTTTGAGTGAAGAAATATTTGAGGCTTTTATGATCCGTAAAGATCTCCACTTTCTCCCCATACAAGTAATGCCTCCAAATTTTAAGTGCGAAGACAACAGCTGCTAACTCTAGGTCATGAGTAGGATAATTCCTCTCATATTCTTTGAGTTGTCGTGAGGCATAGGCTATGACTTTCCCATGTTGCATGAGAACACATCCTAACCCTTTGTCCGAAGCATCACTGTAGATGACAAATCCCTCCGATCCAGATGTTATTATCAGAATAGGAGCTAAAATGAGTCTCCTCTTGAGTTCTTGAAAACTCTTCTCACATTCCTCGCTCCAACCGAACTTTGTATCTTTTCGAGTCAGCTGAGTTAGTGGAGTAGCGATTCGAGAAAACCCTTCTACGAATCTCCGATAATAACCAGCTAAGCCGAGAAAGCTATGTACTTCGATCACTGATTTAGGTTGCTCCCAGCTTTGAATAGCTTCAATATTTGCTGGGTCAACAGATATTCCATGACTTGATACCACGTGCCCAAGGAATGTTACTTCCTCAAGCCAGAACTCGCATTTCTTTAACTTGGCATAAAGCTTGTATTCACGAAGCTTTTGGAGTATCATCCTCAAGTGTTCCTCATGATCTTCACATCTTTTGGAATATATGAGGATGTCATCAATAAAGACGACCACAAAGTGATCCAAATATTCCTTGAATACTCGGTTCATCATATCCATGAAGGCAGTAGGAGCATCAGTCAATCCAAAGGACATGAGTAGAAATTCATAATGCCCGTACCGAGTTCTGAAAGCCGTCTTTGGAATGTCATCAGTTCTAATCTTCAATTGGTGATATCCGGAACCAAAATCAATCTTTAAAAAGAATTTGGCTCCTTGCAACTAGTCAAATAGGTCATCAATATGTGGCAATGGGTACCTATTTTTTATGGTGACATGATTTAACTCCCGATAATCAATACAAAGTCGCATACTCCCATCTTTCTTCTTCACGAATAGAACAGAAGCACCTCAAGGAGAAGTACTATGACGAATAAAGCCAATGTCTAGCAATTCCTGCAGTTGAGTCTTTAATTCCTGAAGTTTAATAGGATCCATTCGATATGGGGCTTTGGAAATGGGTTTTGTACTGGGTTCAAGGTCGATACAAAATTTAATTTCACGCTCTGGGGGTAGGCCAGGAAGTTCTTCAAGGAATACGTCAGGAAATTCATTAACAATAGAAATATTATTCAAAACTGACGTATTTTTGTTTAGATCCATGACGTGGGCTAAGAAAGCTAGACATCCGTTTTTCAATAAACGAATAGCTTTATGGCTTGAGATGACAGTGATTGATTTTAATGGTTTGGTTGCTTGAATTCACATAATAGGTCGATTAGGAATATAAAAGCTAACAACCTTACGAAAACAATCAATTTTTGCATGATGAGTAGTTAACCAATCAATCCCTAGAATTACATCAAATGCAAGTATTTTTAATGCAATAAGATCAACAAGTAATGTGTGGGTACCAACTTGAACCAAACAAGACTAATAAACCGTAGATGTAATGAAGGTTTCTCCCAACGGAGTTTCCACAGATAAGTAAAAGTCTAATTTCTCTGGAGTCAAATTTAATCGCTGAGTGCAAGTAGGAGAAATAAAAGAATGGATAGAACTGGTATCAAATAAAGTATAGACTTCGCTAGAGTTTATGATAAGCTTACCCGTGATGACCTCATTCGGGTTCCTTGCTTTCTGGGAGGTCACAACAAACGATCTCCCTTGCACTACCAGCTTTGACTTTTCTGGGACAGCCTTTGGTGCCTCCATCCTAGCTGAATTTGTCTTCGGTGAATGACAAAATCAGGCTAAGTGACCTTCTCTTCCATAATTATAACATGCTTTGGACGGCATCGCGTAATTTGGACTGATGTGTCCCTCCCCTCCGCATTTGAAGCATATGATAGGTGGTCTTTCTCCTTCCTTAACAACGGGTGCTGGTGCTGACGTCTTTCCATCATTGTTGAATCTCCTCTTCTTGAAATATCCATTCTTATTGTTTTGGCCCTGATTACCACCGAAGTGGTTACCATTTCTGGCCTGTTGATTCCCTCCACGCCTGTTGTCACCGCTTCGATGACTGCTCTCACTGGTATTATCATTTTGCCGGCTGCTCTCTTTTGGTTGCGTTGACTCATTATCGCGCTCCACCAACTGAGCCCTATTTACAACATCTGAATACAAACACAGTTTATGAGAAATAAGATGTTGACGTATCTTCGGCTTCAAACCTCTTAAAAATATTCGCACCATTCTCTCTTCATTATCCACCAAGTGGGACGCAAACCGGGATAACTCCGCAAATTTTGCCTCATATTGCGACACGGTCATATTGTTTTGCTCCAATTTGATAAACTCCACCTCCTTCATGTGACGAATACTTTCGGGAAAGTATTTTTCGTTGAGCAGCTCTTGGAACTTCTCCCAAGACATCTTCAGTACGGCAGGTTGAGTACGTTTTACCGATTTCCACCAGTAATCTGCCTCTCCGCGCAACATAAAGGCGGCAAAGGGAACCTTTTGCTCCTCGAAGCATCCCAAGACATCAAATATCTTGGTGATCTGCTTTATCCATGCTTCCGCCATAAGTATTTTTGGCTCTCCTTTAAACTCCGGTGGTCCCAGCTCCTTGAACTGTTTAGCGGTGACCGCCCGAGAGTTTTCAGTGTTTTCACCTGCATTTTGGACAGGAGCCGCTCTCGCCTGCTGTTGCATGAATTGCATAAAGCCTCTGAACAATCCATCATTCATCATTTGGTTAGTGTTGTTGTTTGCATGAGGATTGTCGCCTTCCTGATGCACATTCTCCTTATTACTGATATGTGGAGACTCAACAGTCTCTTATGCTCCATTGCTATTCTCAACATTTTCGGATGTTATTTTCAGATACTGCCACAAAACAAAGGTTAATTGACATGTAACATAATATCTCTAAACTCTGACCAACTAATTTAAATACAAAATAAATTTAAGTAGGTCATACTAGCGAAGGAATTTTCCGTCTCTCCCCTCCTAGTTCTAGTCTCACTTCTTAGCCAGTGATCATATCCCTAAGATTTGATACCAACTGTGACGCCCCCAAAATTAGGTATACATCACCCATCTTGGGTCGCTAGATACATGGTACAGAATTCAAATACAACTGTCGTGTACAATATGACAAAACATAAACTGTGAGTTTGAATACAAATATTGTCTACTAGAGATTATACAAACTCAAAAGGAGTCCTCATTACAATTATTATCACACTATTTCACAGAATAGTTAGGATTATTAATGCTATCATCTGGACTATCACTCCGTTCCCCGACTCGTCCCAGCTATATTCTCATTTCCTGAAGAGAACGGTGAAAGAAATGGTGAGCTCAACTAGCCCAGTAAGAAATATTATGACTAAGATAATGCAGAATAAATTATCATTAGTCTCCAACAATGTTAAACTGATAAAATATAATAGACAACGAGTTTAACTGCAGCGGAACAAGCAATCCATTAAAAGAGTCAAGTAAAAAATAAAATCTACTATTTTTTATGATTAAAAGGTTTTTCATCACTGTTATCGCTGAGACTCAGCTTAATAAATAATCCACATCATCGAATCACCCCTGCACTACGGCCAAGGATATTCTTTAGTATCACGACCACAATTATCCATGCACTACGGGCCAAGAATATTTGTGTATTCATTAATGGTCATGATCATGCCAACAACTGTCTATCAATGCACTACGGGCCAATGACGACTTTTACCACATCATTTGTAACATTACGGTCATGATTACACCGAATAATCCCTGGTCATAATCAACCAAGTCCATCTATGCACTACAGGCCACAATTGACTTTTAACATAATATAAACATGAGGATGATGACAATGATATAAGAATTCAATAAAACAAGTTCAAGAATTAATTTGTCCAAGAACTACTAATGTCCAAATTGTCAACATGATACTGCTTTGTAGAGTAAAATTCAAGAATGATCAGAAGAATATTTTCATGAAAAGATACTGGATGAAGCGCAAATATCAAGGATATTCTACTAATTTATGGAGTATAGAAGTCAAAACTTTAACCAACTGAGTATAATAAAGAATGGAATAACAAAAGAAATCACCATACATGCTGTACTTTGCATAGACAGGTTATTCCAACAGAATACTAAATAACGGAACCAGGTCAGGCGAAATTCGCACCGACAGGGTATTCCAACAGAATAATAATAAAGACGGAATCAGGTCTAGCGTAAAATGCACAGACGGGATATTCCAACAGAATAATAAAGACGGAATCAAGTCCGGCGTAAAACGCACAGACAGGATATTCCAACAGAATAATAATAAAGACGGAATCAGGTCCGGCGTAAAAAGCACAGACAGGATATTCCAACAGAATAATAAAGACGAAATCAGGTCCGGCGTAAAACGCACAGACAGGATATTCCAACAGAATTATAAAGACGGAATCAGGTCCAGCGTAAAACGTACAGACATGATATTCCAATAGAATAGTAAAGACAGAATAATAGAAGAATGTCACCAAGTATAGGGTAGACCGCTTATACAGGTTATTCCAACAGAATAATAAGCAATAGAATAACAACAGTTCTCTTCATGAATAAAAAAGAATAACACCCCTTACCGTAAAAGAACTAAATATAAGAGTAGTTAAGTAGCAGAAATCTTTTCTATAGTTTCTCTATAATTTTTCTCTCTAGAGTTTCAGTGAATTCGTAAGAAATAATGAAAGAATGAGCTTCTATTTATAGAAGAATGGATTGCATAGTAACTAATTCCTGAACGATCTAGATTGTTTCACTTTTAATCGGACGGTCCATAAAACTTTTAAATATAATTTAATATATATATATAATAATAATAATAAAACTTTCTTCCACCAACATTCACTATCAAATATATATATATATATAATAAAACTTTCCTCCATTCAAAATCCACTATCAAATATATATATATATATATATATATATATATATATATATATATATATAAAATAATAAAACTTTCTTCCATCAAAATCCACTATTAAATATATATATATATATAATAAAATTTTTCTCCACCCAAAATCCACTATCAAATATATATATAAAATAATAATGTTTATACTCCCTCCATGTGAATATCAAATCCCCACCCAATTTTCAAATTTCACACCTCACATATGGGCCCCATATATGGTCCCCGGTGTGGGCCCCACCTTTATAAAAAATTTCTATCGAATATTTTGAAAAATTGGTAAATAGGAGTCCATAAAATAAGCAAACTTTATAAAAATTACCTTAATAATTTTAACAATATTTATCATTTTTATTATAATTCACAATATTAATCGACCAGGTCATTCCCGGGAAAGAGGGGGCTTTCCAATAAGGATTTCTCCCTATTGGCGTGCAATTAGGTGACCAAACCTCTCCTTGACAGAACTTCTAGACATCGTTAATATTGCAAATAATAATATTAATAACATTGTCATTTCAATTATTGATTTTAACAATATATAAAATATCGACAATAATTGAATCAAATAACGTGAGATACTATGTAACAATTACTATAGCAATAATTGAACAAGACTGAATGACTTCTCACGTAAGCATCAATAATCAATACCGTGTGCTACTATGCAACCACGCGTATTACTGTACTTTTACTACCGAGTAGTTCAATAGTATCAACGGTAACACTTCCGCCGTTATTTTTATAAAAATACTTTTGTCGTTTTCTCAATCCGACAATAATTTTGTTGTGTGGTCCACCAATGATTGCGCCGATGTACGAATATTCCCTGCTAAAATGAATATTCCCCGACCAATCGAATATAATATAACAACTTGCATACTTTGCAGAATTTATAAATACTATCCACAACTATAACATTATATTAAATTTATTCCATAATATTCAAAAATGATAAATATAGAAAAATTTATCTTTATTCAAAAAGTTGGGGTCTTACATAGCATACGTCTAGCCGAAAGGATTGGCTTTGGCTTCCTCAGATACTAACTCATGCGAAGAATACGTGAATCACAAAGACTTGTCCAGATCGAACTAGAACAAGGGTTAGAGTACTTGTCTTTAGTGTCTGCTTATAGATATAACATGTGCACTTTACGTCTTTAAGGTCTCTACATTAGATAATAACATCACATAGCACATTAGGTCATGAATGATCACACATGGTTCCTAAATAATTTTACCCTTCTTCTCAATCTAAATACGTATTAGATTTGTTATTATAGGTTCCGGCTTTCCATTACGTCATTCTTACGTTCATAAGTAATTGACTTAATCTTAACCCTGAGTGTGCATACTTAAGGTTTAATATATCTTAACAATGTTTCCTTAAGATCCTTAATTAAATGTTCATTCATTACCATCCATGTTCATCATGTAAACATTCTTTATTGTCTAGGTCTTGAGGCTGGCACTGCGGCGCCGGCTATTACACTTGGTTGTTGCCCAGAAACTGGACTCGGCGCTGCGGCGTGAGTCCCTTTGTTACTGGTCGCGCTTCGGCGCGAGTTTGCAGGGGACTAAGGTCACTTTGGCGCTGGCTAAATGACTTGGAGTCGTATCGCGGTGCGGACTCTGTGTCACAGAAACTTTGGATAGATTTTTCAAAAGTTGAGATTCCCGGACTCGTAACTTCTTTGTTATAAGTCCGAATTAACTCGTTCAAGAGCCTACATGTCATAAATTACGTACTCTATGTGTTTACACAAGAATTTTATCTATTTTATTTTGTTTGCTAAAATTTCACCTATTAGTCCAATTTAACGAAAACGATAAACGTTCGTGAACGTTTAACGCTCGTTTCTTCGTTCTAAGTCAGAATTCGGCCATTTTTGAGTCCGCAACTCTATAATGCCAGATATGACTTGTCTCCATCGAAAACCAACATTTACAACTTCAAACACAAAATACGACTTCTATTCCGAGAATTTCACGAATTCGACGATTATCGTCCAATCGTGTAAATTCCGGCGAAACCTCATTACTAATCATTCTAGGTGGATTTTAATCAACATATAGACATTTCAAGTTACTTATTACACCAACTTATTATCAAAGTAGGTTTTGACTTATTCTCATAAGTCAATGACTTATTCATCTTATTAACTACAAATTCTCATGCTTATAACTTACTATGAAATTAAGTCCATCAATCAATGTTTTCAAACTATTTTGAACATACTAACATCATATGACAACATATGGAATGTTCTTCTCAAGTTCATCAACTTATTTTGGTTCAAGTTGCTTATTCAACTTATTCGGCTTAAGTTCATTCATCAATGACTTATAACATGTTCTTAGTATCTAACTTCATTAGATTACACTTCTCTTATCATCCTAGTATGATAGAGATAGAAGAGATAATATTAATTAACTTTGAAGACTACTTGTACTTCTCTTCTCTTGAAAATCTATCAAAGGAAAATTAAACTTCAAAGTGATTATTGGCTCTAACAAATAAGTTGTTTGAGAGAGAGTTTGTTGGATGAAATAATAAACCTCAAATGAATTAAAGGGCTTGCTATTTATAGAACTTTCAAGGTTAGGGCAATTAGGTCATTAGGCAACCCACCTCCTCAACTAATCTCCTTACTATTCCTAACTTAAGCCCTTAGTAATCTTGTTTATCGCTCATTTTCCTTGCTCACCACATAAAGGTCTTGTTCTCCAAGTTCACCCATGGGTTGCACCATGGATCATTGCTTTACCCATTGGATCATCCTTTGGGCTTAAGTTTGACTAATTAATCTAGCGAATTCCTTGTTGGGCTTACATTATAATAAATCACTTGGGCTTAGTATAAATCTCACATAGGTTCACACCTTTAAGCTTATGGACTTATATTTTATACCAAGTTACATTAATTCATTTCATTACGTTTTAATACATACATTCTCAATTTAAGTCCGCATGCGAATTATTGTATTTTCCATACTTAGATTATTATTATATAATCCATCTCGCTTCGATATTCTAACGTTATGTATTTCTCGAAAGTTCAAAAATAATTCGCGAGCGATAAATGGTGAATAGTGTTTTTCGTAAACTTTCTCGGAAAACATTTATTTTCGTCTTGAAAATTCAAACACTTTAATTCATTCACGTGATTCAAATACTACGATATCCTGACGTTTCTAGGTTATAGGACGACGTACATCTTATTAACACATATAATAACAAATAATATTATTTTATTCATTATTTAATTCTTTCAAGTATTTTACGAAGGATCCGAATTTCTCGTTCGTTACAATAAATATTTTAGATTAAGACGAAATTTCGGGTACATGCAAAGGCAAAGACAAGTTCTAAAATTGGATTGTATTACAATTAAACTTGTAATAGTATTGGAGACAAATAACGTAGTAATTCCTGTAGTATATGAATGTGTGTATTAAGTTAAGGTTATCGACCTTGGGGATTATGTGTAAAGGTTATTGTATAAAAAATTTATGTTTATATCTTCTGCAATAGTTATAGAAATGATATACCAGGTTTGTGGTGATTAGTACCCGAATTTGGGTACGTCACAAAAATACCCATGTTTTTTTTATAACTAAAATCATCAATAAAGGTCAAGAAATACCTTTTGTTGCTGTTGGATATTGGAGAAATAGGCCCACAAATATCGACATGGACAAGTTGAAGAATTTGTGAGGATCTTCAGGTTTTTTGTGGAAAAGAATTTATGTGTTATTTACCTATTAAACAATCTTCGTAGGAAAAATCGAAACTCTCCAATTGCTACAAACCCTTGACCATCTATTTGTAATAAAGTGTTTTGAGGCCACCAAACCTCAAATTCCTATAAAGATAATGCCACAAATGATCTAGACTTTCAGAAAAAAAATATGAAAACATTGTTGATCTAGTTGATCTGATTAAGTGATAGTGGCTCGAATAACAAATATAAAATTGTGTGACATAGTGGTTACAATGATGATTCTTTTCTTTAGATGAAATACTTTGCACTGGTTGTGTTCTATTAGGATAACTAATCTTTTCTCCTGCAATTGGCCGATACTTAAAAGATTATTTTTCAAATCATGTATATAAAATACCGCTGTGACAATGTGTACAAGTTGTTGACTTGCATATGGATTTGTTTTTCCCCATGAATTGAAGACTTGAATTATTGTCAAGTTTAATAGATTTGCGGAAGGTCTCATCAAGGTGGGAAAATAACTCTTTCCTTCTACACATGTGGTTGCTGCAACCATCGTCCAAGAACTAGAAAATTTCCTCATCAGATCGATCATCATTTACGTAGGTCATGAGTAAAAACTCTTCTGTCTTTGTCGTCTCAGCAAAATGAGCTTTGGAGTTCTTCCCGTAGTTGAGCTCTTTGTGTTTCTTTGGATACTCATTCTGAAAGTGACCAAAATCATGACAATAATAACATTCGACAAGAGCTTTGTTCATACCTTGTCTACCACGTCCACATCCCCTTCCACGTGTGAATCCACAACCACGTCCAGAACTACCAGAATGTTCCCCATGAACAATTTTCAATGATTATTCTTCAATGACATGACTAGACATTCGTTGTTGTCAATACTCATATGATCTAAATGGAGCATACCACATAGTCAAACTTAGATGACATAGAGTGCAAAATCTTTTCATTCACTGCAACGTCGCTCATCTCTTCACCAAGACTGCGCATTTTGTTAGTAATTGTGAGAGTACGAGCAAAAAAGACTAACAAATTCTCCTTTTTCATGCGCAGAACTTTAAAATCTTTGTGAAGAGCTTGAAGTTGTGCACGCTTGACTTAGGCATTCCCTTGATACTTTTGCTTCAACAAGTCCAAAATTCCCTTGGTCGTATCTTTGGTCAAAATGGTTTCCAGGATGGTGCGATTAATGACATGGAATAAATAGTTCTTGGCTTTTAAATCTTTTAATTTATGGTCAGCAAGCTCCTTCTGTTCCACACCTGTGAGGGCTGCATCCTCTTCGAAAAATACATTTTCAACGATGTGCCAATATTCCTTGGAGTGAAGGAAATTTTCCATAAGCATGCTCTAATGCTCATCGAGCCGGGGAATAGCCGATTACATAAAGTTATTCTCTAAAGAACATAATTGGGCTCTGATACCAGATGTTAATGATGGTAAAACAAAGTTATCAAACTGAGAGGAGAACTCACACATATTATTGCATATAGATGGGGCTGTTTATAGCCTTACAGTAACAAAAACTAGAAATAAAAGGCACTGCATTCAAACTCCCTAAACAATAAGGATTTATTAATAGAATTTAAAGACTAAGCCTACTTCTAAAACCACTACAACATTGACTCAGTTTAGGATCGTCTTAAGTATTTTTATATATAGTAATTGATATAAATGATCAATCATTATTTTTCTTCTTCTTTTTTCCGAAACTGAATGACCATATACATTTACATAGGACTTGGTATGAAGAAAATTGGATTCCTCGACTAATGAATAGGAACTGAAAATGACCATTCTAAGAGCTTGATCGACAATGATTTATAAGTTGTTCAAACCAACTTATAAGTCATTTGTCACTCATTTTAAAATAAGTTAGTTTAACTAAATATAATGTCTATTTTGTCCCTCTTATATTTTACCCTTCTTTTTATTAATGTATTTTTAGTAATCTTTATATTTGATATTAACTTATAAGTCATTATGAGTGGAACACCTTCATAACTTGTTTTAACTTAATTTCTGACCTATAAATCAAATTAATGTCGAACGCTTTTACTTATAAGTCACAACTTAAAATAATTTATAAGTCAACTTATATTTTAAAAAGTCATTTTAAAATAAGTCATTGTCGAACGAGCTCTAAGAGGGTGTCCGATAATGACTTATAAGTTAGTGTTGACCAACTTATAAGTCATTTGTACTATTTAAGTGTTTGACAATAACTTAATCTTTGACTTATAAGTCATAATTAATAAGCAACAATTTCTAGCTTATCTAAAAAGTGACTTATAAGTTATTCCTGATAAGTTGGTTTGACCAAATGTAATGTCTATTTTGTTCATCTTCTATTTTGTTAAATTACATCTTTATCCTTCTAACTTAATATTTATTCCTTTTCCAACATAAACAAACATGCAATAAAAAATGTCAGTCAAAAATGTCGTCACCCATATAAATAAATATATATAATTGATACAATATTAGTAGGTTTATTTTGTATTATATTATATATATTATAAATATACAATATTATAACAGATAATATAATATATTATTAATATGTATTATATTTATTTTACATTATATTTATAGGTAAAAATGTATATACACAGCTGTATAGTATACAGTCGCCTAAGACGACGATTTTTTGGACTACGACAACGGTTCAACTGTCGCCCTAGATATTCTGGTCTATGACGACAGTTAACCGTCGCCGTAACCTAAAAAAATCGTTGCCATAGCAAGACTGTGTATTACACAGCTGTGTATATATACAACCCATATTTATAATACAATATAATATATTTATTTGTTTAGTATTTTATTTAATTAAAAAATAATGATTCTTATTATATTATATGATAATATATCTTTTTATTAATGGTCTTTTTAATATTTTTTATATTTATTTTAACTTATAAATTATTATCAGTCGAATACTTTCAAAATCTATTTTAACTTAATTTTAAATTTATAAATTAATCAGGTATCAAATATTTTAATATATAAATTATAGTTTAAAATAAGTTAAACTTAAATTTTAACTTTTCAACTCCAAAAAAAAACATTGCCGAACGGGACCTCCCAATACACCACGACTATTCCTACGCATGGCTAATGAAAACCATTGCGTGCACATTTCTTCCATATTGAAAATAATGGACATAAACACATTTCAAGTTCGTTCAATTTGGCAGTATGTTAAAATAAAAGACGAAATCTTTCGAGAAATCTATCGAAATTCTCTCCTTTTCTCTCTGGAATATCTTGGATTCGTCTAATGACTGTTTGCTCTGCTAATTAGAGGTTATACCAAACGCTACTCTCTATTAATTTTCATTTACTAGAAAATTTTACTTATTTGTTGATAAAGGGTAGTTGTAATTTAGTTAATTTACTTCTGTTTGTTGTTGTTGTTGTTGTTGTTGTTGTTGTTGTCGTTGTTGTTGTTATTTTCTTGAAATTAAACCAGTTTGTTCTCGATCTAAGTTCATTTTTTTGATGGGTCTGTTTTGGAAATCTTTTAGAGCTCTTTTAGCTATTGGGTAACTAAGAAATTTGGGGTGCTTGAAGAAATTGATATTTATATTCCAAAGAAATCCAAACTGATTTTATCATATATTTTCTGTCCCAAAAATTCATTTACTGATGTGGGTTTTTCATTGTTTGGAGTTTGAATCAGTATAGTTGAAGAAAATGATATTTATTGAGATCTTAAAAGACTGAATAAATAAGGTAAAACGTTTTAAAATTTTATTTTCTTGAGGTGGGATGTCGGTTTTCTTGCTGTCTAAATTAGCATGAATAGAAAGGAAGTGAAAACATGTGCGGAGATGATGATACCAATCAGCATTCTAAAAATTGGTAGGCTGATCCTATCGCCTAGGCGTTTTCCTAGGCAGAGTAGGTATTTTTTTTACACGTTCTAAATTTTTTTTGAGTTTCCTGACCTTGTGTATACTTATTATTCTATACAAAACATATATTTGATGTGAAAAGTACCAAAACAACAATCTTTTAAGGCTTAGGTAAAGGTCTAATTTCGCCTAGATGGGCGACTAGGTGCCCAACCAAATCTAGGCGGTAGAGGGGCCAACTTAGTGCCTAGGCGGGGATTTTTAGAATATTAGTACCAATTATTCAATATTTTGATTTCTTCACTTTCTTATACTGCTAAACTTTGTATATGCATATTTTTCTAAATAACTGAATTATTTACTTTGTTGTTCATTTATGAAAGCAGCTTTTAGATATGGAAGTTCTTTTTTGTCATTCTGCACTATGCTGTCATGTCTCAAGTTTGAGAGGGATAACAGCTAAGAAGAGGATAGATTTTCAACAAACTAATCTTTTGTCAGCAAGAAATCATAGATTTTTATGCGTTGCAGTTAAATCTGAATGGGGATCTTCGAGATATCGTTCTCTAGGTCATCGTCAATCAAAGAGTGTAAATTTTAATCAAGCTTCTAGGTTTCGCAGTGCTCTTAAAGGGGTTCAGAATGCTGATCCAAGTGTATTGGCCGATGGGTATGATACTTATGTAACTGATAGTGGGGTCTCGGTACCTAAGGTTTTGATTCCAGGTTTGCCAGAGGAACCAGATGGTGATAGTGGTGTGGCAATCAGCAGTTGTTTCTGGGAATGGAAACCCAATTTCAATGTTCATTATGAAACATCGGGCTCTGAAAATATTAATTCCCCAGCAGTTCTCTTCCTTCCTGGTTTCGGTGTTGGTTCATTTCACTATGAGAAGCAGCTGAAGGATCTAGGACGTGATTATAGAGTATGGGCAGTGGATTTTCTTGGTCAGGGCATGTCATTGCCAGTTGTAGATCCTACTCAGTCTGATGGAGGTGAATCAGAGAGTGGAAATTTCCTGTGGGGTTTTGGTGATAAAACTGAACCCTGGGCGAATCAGCTTGTTTATTCTATTGATTTATGGCAGGACCAAGTTCTCTATTTCATCGAAGAGGTACACTTTTACTATATTGCACGTTGTGATTGTGATGTAACTTCTTTTAAAACCAGGCATTTGGTTCTTGTGTGGCTTGCACTTTTGTTTGCAGCTCCATGCACTTTGTCTTCCTTAAGAACAATCTACCATTCTGCCTCTTTCATATTCCGTCAAACCATTTCACTTCAACCTCTTTGAATTACTATTATTTTCTATTGTTTAAGCTAAAATAATAAAGTCAGTTTGCTCTCTTTCTCTACTTCCCTCTGTGATGTATAGACATAATAGAACCTGGTTTTTATGCTAAACTTGTATAAAATAGTAAAACTTATCTTCTTTATGTAGAGTTCCTGCTTATTGGTTCATGTTCTGAAATTGTCAGTCAATCAGATCCTGCCGATTTTCTAGTGTAATTTTGAAGTGAACGGCATCCTCATTTTACACTTTTTTTTTATCCAGTTATTTGTTTCAATGTGGTTAAAGATGTCAGTATATAATTATGATGTCCACCTTACATGTTGATAAGATGCTTCCAAGTGAAAATATAATCACTATTAGCACACATAAATGTTCCATATTTCATATATGGGAACTGCACTTATTTGCACTATGCGTCGACAGCCATGCAAAGCTACCACTTGTCTGGAACACAAATGTCTTCAATTTTAGGGTTTTGGATATGATATACAAAAGAATTTTAAGAGTACAACTTTGACTTGTGTGTCTAAAGACTCTAAACTAGTATTATGGTAATTTTAAGTTGTACTTGCTACCTGTTTCAGAAAATTGTCTACTTGCTTTTCATGTTTTAATTCATTATTGGCTAATAGGGAAAGCATCCTTTCTTTAAAATTATCCAACTGATTATGAACTTCCATCATTCTAAAAATATTGAATTCTTTTGTTTATTTTAATTATCTTTTTCTTTTTTTTTCTTTTTTTCTTTTTGGCGGGGGTGGGGGGGGGGGGTTTAAGTTCCTACTTTAGAATTTTTACTGGTGACTTCTAATGGTTACCTTTTGCTAAGTGGCTGGGACATTGATTACGACTCCAAGCAGATCATTTTTCAGTTTATGACTTAAATTTTTCTATGCACTATGTAATCATGTGTTACAAAATATTTTTATGGCCAGTGCTGGTACAATCTATTATCACGAATATAACGGAAATATGGATGTTGAACAGTGGCTTCCTGCTATTTCATTTAGCTTTTGAAGTTCTTTATGCAGAATGTTTGTGTTTCAAGAAAATGATTGTACCAAGTTAATTTGTACGAATATATTTAATCAGTTAATCTCTTGCAGGTCATTAAAGAACCAGTTTATCTTGTGGGGAACTCGCTTGGAGGATATGTTGCACTCTACTTTGCTGCATGCAACCCTCAATTGGTGAAGGGTGTCACGTTGCTCAATGCGACACCCTTTTGGGGTTTTGTCCCTAATCCTAAAAGATCTCCAAGACTCTCAAGAATATTTCCATGGGCAGGGACATTTCCACTTCCTGCCAATGTCAGGAAACTTGTAGAAATTGTGTAAGTTTCACATTTATTGGTTCTTTTGGTATTAAGGTCTCCGTTTCTGATTGATTCGGCAGTAAGAGACTCCTTTTACAATTCTTTTTCCAAAAAGTTTGAAGGCATAAGTTTTGGTTTCTTATGTTCATTTAATATCTTCTTTTTCTCATTTAAAAGTATAGATATGGATGTATGTGCCGTTGTATGACATTTAGTAAATAATTGAGTAATAATAGTCCAAAGTGAAAAGCTGTTATATGTCACCCATAATTGGCTTAAACCATTTCGAACTTGCTTATCTAATGTTATTTTTTATTGATGTTATTTTAGTTGGCAAAAAATAAGTGATCCTACAAGTATCGGGGAGATTCTGAAGCAAGTTTATGCAGATCACTCAACAAATATTGATAAAGTGTTTTGTCGCATACTTGAGGTAACACAACATCCAGCTGCTGCTGCTTCATTAGCCTCAATCCTGTTTGCTCCTCAAGGAGAACTATCGTTTGGGGATGCTTTATCAAGGTTGGGAGAACAAAAACTTAAACTGCTATACAATACTCCTATGAAAGCATCTTTTTTATAAAAAAAAAGAAGAAAAAATTGCGCTTCAAATTAACGACTTATTGCTCTCTTTTAGGTGTCAAATTAGCAATGTACCTATCTGTCTCATATATGGAAAAGAAGACCCTTGGGTGCAGCCTGTATGGGGTCTACGGGTGAAGCGGCAGCTGCCTGAAGCTCCATATTATCAAATCAGCCCTGCTGGTCACTGTCCTCATGATGAAGTTCCTGAGGTATGTAGCTCAATGATTGATATTCATTGCATGGCTCTGAAAATTGTGTGCAAGTAGGCATTGGCAATCAGAGTTTATTTCTATAGATATCAATGATGATTTAAGTTGATGGATGACAATTTAAGTTTATTTCTGTTTTGAGTTTGAGCCATGCAATTCCTTTGTCAAATATCTCCAAAAAGGATATTTGTTAAATAGTTGCTAATTCAAGTTTAACTTTTTGAGTGGAAACAAATTTACAAGGAAAAACAACTTGAGAGAAAACTTGAGTATATTTTTTAGTCCAAAAAAATAACTAAATATGTATATTTGTGAAGCTAAATGAACTTTTTCAGGCTAATAATTACCGGATTTTTATTTTTTTAAGAGTTTTTATTTTTAATTAAATTAAACTAATATTGCACACTAGGAATTTCTCTCATGCTCTGTTGTCAGCTGCTCAAATGGGCTATACCAACTATATGAGACTCCACATGATGTCAATTGCTTGTGTTGATTTCACATAACTACTTTTCTGATGGAAGAGGATTTTAGTGACTAATGAAGTAGTATGGCTTCGGTGAATAACAAAAAATATTAGAATTTCTTTTCTTTTGATCTCAGTGACAAATAAAACAAAGAACTCCTTTAAGTTCCAAAACATTTGATTCATTTCAACTTTTTGAAGGCAATTTGACACATTTTCAAAATTAATACAAGTTCAGTTAATGTTAGTCAATACAATTATTAATATTGTAAACAATCAAAATCAAAAAAAGTATTACTGATTACAAGATTTATACTTCTCAAAACTTGAATGAATTACATCAATTTTGAATTTAAAAGTATCTCAAAAATTTAGTAAACTTATATTTTGGAATGGAGGGAGTATTAAACTTATAGGTTACATGTTACATATTTATGAAGATTGAAGCTTGAAGTTTTTCTCTCTTTCCCTTTTTTAGATATGAAATAACGGAGCAACTGATAGATATGAATGTGTAGAATAGGTGAATTAATATCGTTTTGTTATTGCCTTTTCGTTTCATGTATCAGATGAAGTGGGTTTTATTTTTTTGTCTAAATTCTAAAGGAAGTTGAATTAAATTGAAGTAGAGTTAGGAGAACTTAGGGAGTTATGTAAAGACATAATATGTAATTATGTGAATAAGTGACCTTCAGCTGCTGAATTATCCAGTTCTTTGTGTTACTTTTTATTTATGTATTTATTTTGGTTTCGAAGGAACTTTAACATTTGACAATTGATATACAGGTAGTGAATTATTTACTGCGAGGGTGGATCATAAACCTGGAGTCCAGTGGTTCTATCGCACTGCCTCTTCTTGATAACCTAGAAAGCACTCGGCAGCATGATACTACCCAGGACTTGGAATTTGTTAGAGAAGGATCAAAAAGATCAGTGAGGGTGCGGTTTTATGGATCCGAGTTCTCTTTATGGAATCAGATAAGCTCTTATATCAACACCGGCTTTAAAGTTATAAAGATGAATTTTCGATAATGCATTTTTACTTCTCTGTAGGTTCAAAAAGTAGTGTAAATTTCCAGATTGATTTATGAATGTATAAAAAAGAAATAATTGGAAATATGTATATTATGTTAAATTCTCAATTGTAGCATATACATATTACACTAAATAGCATAGCACTAGTATATGCAAACCTAGTTATATTATGGATCAGTTTTCACATTATATAGTTAGAAAAATAATGGTTTGGAATATTATGATCTTCTGCTGGTCCGAAATTATGGTCTTCATGGAGTTCTGGCTAGGTTTAGCCAAGTTTCATGATGTTTCCGGTGCCAAACAAGATATTATTGGTGAAAATGTTTGTTTCTTGGGCAAGTGAAGTTGCCTTTGTCAACAATTTGTTCGTCGAGTTTCAATGATGAATATTATAAATTATTTAAAAAATATTATTCATTATAAGATTTATTGTTTCATAAGTTGTTTTAATGAATCATTTCAATTTTAAGTTTAAAAATATTTTATTTTGACTTTTTAAAGTCAATATAATATTATAATTTAGAACGGAGGGAGCAGTTTCTTCTCTCTGTTTTTTTTTCTTTTAGAAACTCACAAACAACCAGGGACAAAACCAAGATTTATTTTTATTTTTTTTCCGAGGGTGAACATGTTCAAATGTAAAATAATAAAAAAAAAATAATAAAAATATATTTTTAATAATTAACAACCTAAAATTTATTTAACAAAAATAATGATAATATATTAAACATTGACATTTTTCATCCTACTTTACAACTTAAAAGAATTGTAATATTCGTTCTTTAATACATATTAATTATTTCGCTATTAATTCTAAGATTAATGTTTCAGCTGTTTCTCTCTCAACATTCAACATCAAAAAAACTTTGGGGGGCTAAGAAAAAAATCAACAAAATTTAAAGGGTAAATTTTTTATATATAAAAAATCTAGGGTGGCCTGGGCCCAGGCCTCTTAATAGCTCCGTCACTGCAAACAATACGAATAAATATGAGTTTTAGAATAGAAAAGAAAAGAACGAAAAAATATAAGTTTTGAACATAAAACAAAAGACTTGAATTAGGATAAAAAAGAAAAAAATAAAAAAATTTGACATTTTTTTTATCACTTTAATCTTTTTTTAAATTTTATTGTGTTTCCTGATGCACATTATCCTGATTATTGATATGTGGAGACTCAACGTTCTCCTTTGCTCCATTGTTATTCTCAACATTCTCGGATGTCATTTTCAGATACTGCCACAAAACAAGGATTAATTATCATATCACATATTATCACTATACTCTGACCAACTAATTAAATACCAAATAAACTTAGTTAGGTCATACTAGCGATGGAATTTCCCGTCTCTCCCCTCCTAGTTCTAGTCTCATATCTTAGCCAGTGATTATATCCCTAAGCTTTGATACCAACTGTGACACCCCCAAAATAGGTATACATCACATATTCTGAGTCGCCAAATACATGGTACAAAATACAAATACAATCTTTAATATACAACAAGAGAGCTGTGAGTTTTAATACAAATATTGTCCTCTAGACAATATCCACTCTAAGAATAAGTCCTCATTATATTTATTGTCACGCTATTTAACAGAATAGTGAGGACTACTAATACTATCATCTGGTCCATCACTCCGTTTCCCGACTCGTCCCAGCTATATTCTCATTTCCTAAAGAGAATAGTGAAAGAAAGGGTGAGCTCAACTAGCACAGTAAGAAATATTATGACTAAGATAATGCAGAATAAATTATCATTAGTCTTCAATAATGTTAAACTGATAAAATACAATATACAACAAGTTTAACTGTAGCGGATCAAGCAATCCATTAAAAGAGTCAAGTAGAAAATAAAATCTACTATCTTTTATGATTTAAAAGATTTTTCATCACTGTTATCGCTGGGACTCAGATTAATAAATAATCCACATCATCGAATCACCCCTGCACTACGGCCAATGATATTCTTTAGTATCACGACCATAATTATCTATGCACTATGGGCCGGGAATATTTGTGTATTCATCAATGGTCATGATCATGCCAACAACTGTCCATCAATGCACTACGGCCAAAAGAACTTTTACCAAATCATTTGTAATATTACGGTCATGATTACATCGAACAATCCTTGGTCATAATCATACTATGTCCATCTATGCACTACATGCCACAGATGACTTTCAAAAATATAAACATGAGGATGATGACAATGATATAAGAATTCAATAAAACAATTTCAAGAATTAATTTTATTCAGGAACTAATAACGTCCAAATTATCAACATGATACTGCTTTGTGAAGTAAAATTCAAGAATGCTCATAAGAATATTTCCATGAAAAGATACTGGATGAAGCGCAAATATCAAGAATATTCCACTAATTTCATAGAGTATAGAAGTTAAAACTTTAATCAACTGAGTATAGTAAAAAATGGAATAACAAAAGAAATCGCCAGGTATGCGATATACCGCACAAACAGGTTATTCCAACAGAATAATAATTAACAGAACCAGGTTCGGCGTAAAACGTACAGACAGGATATTCCAACAGAATAATAAAGACGGAATCAGGTCCGGCATAAAACGCACAGACGGGATATTCCAACAGAATAATAAAGACGAAATCAGGTCCGGCGTAAAACGCACAGACAGGATATTCCAACAGAATAATAAAGATAGAATCAGGTCCGGCGTAAAACGCACAGACATGATATTCCAACAGAATAATAAAGAATGGAATAACAGAAGAATTTCATCAAGTATAGGGTAGCCCGCTTATACAGGTTATTCCAACAGAATAATAAATAATGAAATAACAGAAGTTCTCTTCATGAATACAAAAGAAGTAATAACCCTTACCGTAAAAGAAATTGGATATAAGAGTAGGGAAGTAGCAGAATACTTTTCTATAGTTTTTTTATAATTTCTCTCTCTGGAGTTTCACTGAATTCGTAAGAAATAATGAAGGAATGAGCTTTTTTTTTATAGAAGAATGGAAAGGCACTGTGTTAGGAATCAATAATTATGCAAATTTAGGGAAGATAATTTTGATAACTCAATATGCAAATTTTTCAAAACTCCAACCAATAAGAATAAAGCAAAAATAATAATACATATATATATACAAACCACACATGTTATATATATATATATATATATATATATATATATATATATATATATATATATATAGTACTAACTACCTCTCTTATAAATCAACTTCATTCTCCCACCATTTTTCACTTACATAATACACATATATACTATAATCATACACACATCACTTTCACCTATCCTTTTCTCCCACCATATATTCATTACATATATATATATATATCTTCCATACGTATACTATTTCTCCCTCTATTTCCAAAATTATTTTTCAAACACAAATGGGCCCCACATGTTGGCCCCCACTTTTATTATAAAAATTTCCTATCGATTTTTTTTGAAAAATGGATAAATAGGGGTCCATAAAATAAGCAAAACTTCATAAAAATCACCTTAATAATTTTAACAACATTTATCACCTTTATTATAATTCACAATATTAATCGACCAGGTCGTTCTCAGGAAAGAGAGGATTTTCCAATAAGGATTTCTCCCTATTGGCGCGCAATTAGTTGACCAAACTTCTCCTTGACAGAACTTTTAGATATCGTTAATATTGTAAATAATAATATTAATAACTTTGTCGTCTCAATTATTGATTTAATAATATATAAAATATTGACAATAATTGAATCAAATAACGTGAGATATTATGCAGCAATTACTGTAGCAATAATTAAAGAAAACTGAGTGACTTCTCACGTAAGCATCAATAATCAATACCGTGTGCTACTATGCAACTACGCGTATTAATTTACTTTTAACACCGGGTGTTTCAACAGTTAACGGTAAAACTTCCGCCGTTATTTTCATAAAGTATTTTAGTCGTTTTCTTAATCCGACAATAATTCCGTTGTAGGGTCCACTAATGATTGTGCTGTTGTACGAATATTCCCCAACCAATCCAATACTATAAAACAACTTGCGTATTTTATAAAATTTATAAATATTACCCACAACTATAACATTATATCAAATTCATTCCATAATATTCAAAAATGATATTTATAAAAAAATCATCTTTATTAAAAAGTTGGGATTTTACAATATATATATATATATATATATATATATATATATATATCTAATAAAATACAAATGATTTTGAATTTTCCGCTCACTCAATAAATCATCTGGGCCGTCCAAAGTTTGAGATAAATCCCACCGTCCATACATCTATCTAATAAAATACATCTATCTATCTAATCTATCTAATAATGATTTTGAATTTCTCACTCACTTAATAAATCATCTGGGCCGTTTTAAGTTTGAGATAAATCTCACTGTCCATACAGTGCCGGAGGCACAGGACCCAGCTAGTATATATATATAGTAGTATACCATGCATGTTTGCTAAACAGTTTATATATATCATATAAGTAGATTAACTTTATTAATATTATTATATATATAATCGGATATGCATGTGTGTATACATATAATATTTTAATATATATATATATATATATATATATATATATATCTAATAAAATACAAATGATTTTAAATTTTTCGCTCACTCAATAAATCATCTGGGCCGTCCAAAGTTTGGGATAAATTCCACCGTTTATACATCTATTTAATAAAATACATCTATCTATCTAATAATCTAATAATAATTTAATAAAATACAAATGACTTTAAATTTTCCGCTTACTCAATAAATTATTTTAATCGTTCAAAATTTGAGATAAATCATATTGTTCATACAGTGCCGGAGGCACGGGACCCAGCTAGTATATATATATAATAAATGGGCAAGTGTTTATGTTGGCAAAAAGTTCTTATAAAACATACACTTAAATTGGGACAACCGTGTACGACATGATGGTCAAATTATGCATTAAGTGTTACATATATATATATAGAGTCCGGATCAGGTCCGGACTCCCGGATTTTAATAAAATCCGGACCTTTTTTTTTTTTTGCTTTTTTTTTTGAAACAACTAAAAATAAAATAAAATTATGGAACTGAAATTTTTCCATAATACAGTGTTTTGGGCGTGATTTGGATGCCTATACCAAAATATTTCTGTACAGTCTGGGCAGACTGTACATATATTGGTTGGTATAGGTATTAAAAACACACCCAAAACACTGTATTATGGAAAAATTTCAGTTCCATAAATTTTTTTTTTAGTTGTTTCAAAAATAAAAAAGCCAAAAAAAGAAAAAAAAATTTGGTCCGCATTTTAGGACCTGTCCGGACTCCCGGACAGGATCCATTCTATATATATATATATATATATATATATATATATATACAACCAGGATCCTATCAGGGATTTCAGATTTTACTAAAAGACGGATTTTTTTTTGTTTTTTTTAAAACAACTAAAAAAAATTTAATATTTTATGGAACTGAAATTTTTCCATAATATAATGTTTTGGGCGTGATTTGGATACCTATACCAAAATATATATATACAGTCTGCACAGACTGTACAGACGTGTTTTGTTATACGTATCCAAATCACACCCAAAACACTGTATTATGTAAAAATTTAAGTTCCATAATTTTTATTTTTTTTAGTTGTTTTAAAAAAAATCAAAAAAAAAAATCCGAATTTTGTTAAAATGCAGGAATCCGGACCTGATCCGGACTCTATATATATATATATATAAGATTTTTTTCTAAAGTGAACCAAAGGAACGGACGGTTAACGATTTAGGGATAAAAACACGCGGGTTACGGAAGGGAAAATTCCTACAAAGCTTCGACCAACAGAAGGTAATGCTCTCTAATTTTTGTTTGTCGCGAAAGAAATCTAGTGTTTGTTCTTTATGGGGGTTTCCCAAATTTTGTGTAATTTTTGATCCCTTTTCTCAATGTTTGATTTATCTTTGTTCTGTTGGGTGTACTAGTTTATCCCTTTTCTCCGTGTTCTGTGTTTTTCTTGGTCCTACCTTGTGATTTTGTTGCCAGTATGCGATGGGTTCAGTATCCTATTCCTTAGGTTCTATATTCAGTATAATGTATTAGACAAAAAATTAATAATTTATAATGTATAAACTATGAAACAAAATTATTACTGAAAACATCTAATACATCTATTAAGTGTGTTTTCTTTCTTTCTTTCAGATTTCTTAACTGAACTCTACTGAATCAATGAGTCACTATTTGGTTCTTTTATATATGGATTGCAGAAATAAAATACTTTTTTTTGTAGTTTATGAGATAGAACACATTTTATCTCCATGTCTGAACTTTCGAAGACGCGCGTTGATAGATAAGTATGAAATTGTGATATGATAAATGATAAATGTACTTGGGATAATTAGTCCTGCGGAGTGTTTTTCTTTTTTATTGTTAGGGAGATGCAATGCTAGCAGGGACGAAACCAAGATTTGATCTTGGGGGGGCCAAATTTTTTTTTAATAACATAATATATATACCCTTACCAATCAGCACAAGGCAAGCAAGCATCGGTTCGACTCGTTTACACCCTTACCAATCACCATGATCTTAATCAAATCGCACCTAAAATCTTCATTCTTTTCCCCACGTCTTGATAGAGTCAGTTACTTGATTTTAATTTAAAGGTCTTCCTTTTGTTTTGGCTATTGATAATGCCCGAACAATAAGTGTCTCAGAAAGTTTAAAGTAGTGTTGTTAAAATATCATTAAGTACATATTGGTTAAGAGAAGACAAAATAATTTCTCACATTATTAACAGCCTTCATTTTTGGTAAAATTGAACCCATATAGTTTATCGGAGTTTTTATCTAGTCGACTCAAAATAATTACTCACATTATTAATTTTTTTGGTAAAATTGAACCCATATAGTTTATGGGCTAACAGCCTCTGTGGGACCACTATTATGGATGGGATTTGGATAGTAGACAAAGCATTAGTTTGGGCTCAAGTTTTTACAAATGGTACCAGAGTTGACCCAACAGTCCAACTTTGTAGTATTGTACTCGATGTTATCCATTCAGAGAAATGTGGCACTGAAGCGTGTTGGATCCATGTTTATCTTCAACTTCACACCACAAAAGCATGTAAAGAACAGAGGTAATTCAGATCTTGGGGGGGGGGGGGGCATGGCCCCCTGCAGCCTTGAGTCAGTTTCGCCCCTGAATGCTAGAGTTTTCCTACATTTTTGTAGTTAAGGAGATGCACAACTTTTTTCTTTGTGTAACTAATCTAGGGACAATTAAAGAAGAATATTACCTGTTTTGATTTGTTTTCCCTTTAAACTGTATTCCATATGAGAATTTGAAAATGTTAATTGTGTAAATAAAAATGAGGCAGCTACTTATCAAAAAAAGAAGAAAAAGGAGAGCTTTAACATCATTAATCCACTCCATACTTTTACTACTTATCAGAATATGAAAAGTGAGGAATTAAAATGGTAGTTCTTTGTAGCATTACCAAGTTTAGAATCTTCTCATTGAACAATCTATCATGAAATATGCAATATGCAATTCTCAATGTTCTTCTAATTGTTGTTGTCCGGACTTAAATGTTGTTTGTTTTTTAACTGTAGGGATGGATGCTAACTTAGAGGATGAAGTATGGGGTAGTGATGAATGTGGTGATAATGTTGACAATAATGAAAAGGAAGTAGAGAATGATAGTCATACAGTCCAAGGTTTGATCATTTCTTTTATTCAATATTATGGGTTACATATTGGCTGAATCTAATATACATATATTTTATTTACAGGTTCAGAGATGCAAGATGATGTTGTGCTCTAAGACATCTTGATACTAGATTTCTTGGTTTTGATGAAAAGAGGGATGCTATTCTTTTGGGTTACTGATGTTTGTTTCACTAGATGATGTAACAGGCAGAATTGTCTTAAATATCTTGCTAGTATGTTTTTAAATATCTTGTTAGTTGGTTTCATTGTTGTATATGACTATTATATTAATGCAATATTGGGATATGACACAAAGGAAATGTCTGTTATATTTTTTGTTAATGGAAACATCTAGTTGTGGGGATCATGAGAACGTGTGTATTTGTTTCCAGGAAGCAAACTAAAGGAAAAGAAAAGCAAAAGTAGAAATATATAAATTTCATATGCAAGCTTATTGATTTGTTTTACGCTTGGCCCGTCATTTGGGGTTACCATAATTTTACTTTGTTTTGATTTTGCAGAAATTATTGTGTCCGATGTAATGTCAATGCCCCAGATCCTATCAACATTGCATTCAAGGACTGTTCAGGTGGATAGGAATAGAAGTGACAGAGCCTAAGAAAAGGAAGACATTAGCTTCGGTAGAGTTGTTTACTTATTTCTTTCATGAGATCAAGATGTCCAAGTGTTTGATATGTGTTGGTGTCTTGGAGATATCAATGGCCGTTTATATAGCTGAATTCAGATTTTTACCATTTAATTGGTCAAATGTTATTTTCTCATCACATCTGTAACGTTGAGTGCCTGTAAATGTAGGTTGTTTGTCTTTGGATTGTTGTTTAACTTGTAGTAACTGTTGCTCATTTTTTCTGTTGGGTTTCCAAATTTTTAGTGTTGTGAACTGTAGTTGATTCCTGTAGATAAGAAGTATCATTACCATTGAGGAAGTTATAAAAGTTTGCAGCAAAAAATATGGTTTATGCGCAGAGGGACTATACTTCAATTGCCATTTCCAAATCGCTTGGTCTGTTTAAACCACATGTCTTTGGCAAATTGGTATGAAGACATTTACGAAAATATATAGAAACATAAACTGATAAATGAAAAGCCTACTCCAAACATAAACTAGTTTCATTAAGAGACTTATTTTAAAAGATTAGTGTTGAATGGTACAAATTTCAAAATATTCCAAAATACATAGATTGCCCAATTTAGGATAATAACAGCAGCTAAACAAAAGAAAAGGTAAATCTACAGGTTAAATTCTTGCCTCAATACAGGTTTGCCAAAAACATGACAAAGTCGCACATAAAAATGTGTAAATGTTTCGTGCCAATAACTCCATAACCTTATAATAAGTCTGGTTCAAAAGCATAACATCCTTTAGATGCCTCACATCTTACTTCTGCCACACCAATTTCTGCTCAAAAGCCCTTCTACTTTCCTCATGTTGATTCAGTTGAAACTTCTTCGTTGCTTGTTCCAACTCACTCAGAACTTCCATTTCCCCATAAAGGTTAGCGGTAGAATTCACATACCCAGGGGCGGATCCAGACGGATTGTTTAGTGGGGTCAAACTCGGAAAAAAAAAATTCTTACAAATAAAAATTTCATAAAATAATTTACAAAACTAAACAATCCTCAAATATTATTTATAATAATATTTTTCGAGGTTTCATTGCTTAAAATTGTTGCATGATATAGCCTCATTTTTAATACTTACAAAAATATCACGCTCAATGTATGTTACTAAACAGTCATTCATCCATTCATCTCCCATTTGGTTACGGAGTTCATTCTTCACGATATTTATGGCTGAAAATGTCCTTTCAACAGTTGCAGTAGCAACGGGCAAAAGTAGAGCTAATTTCAACAACAAATAGACTTGGGGATACACATCATCCTTTCTTTTCTGAACCAACATTTGAGCTAATTCCCCAATTCCTTCTATACTCGAAAAATTGGAATCGTTTCTCTATATCCACAATATAGAAGAATAGAAAAATTGGCTTAATGACTTAGTGGGATTTGGGAATTAGGGATTGTTGCCTAGTGTCTGCTCACTTAGTATATATATAACATAATACAGTGGGGTCATGTTTCTTAGTATACATGTTCACTTTAGACCCTCTTAATATTTTTTTTCTTAATATGACCCTCTTAATTTTTTTCCTCCTAATATGACCCCTGACCCCCTGAAAATTCAGTGGGGTCAGGTGCCCCCCCTGCCCTAAGGCAGGTCCGCCCCCTGCACATACCTCTCCATTTTCCTAACCATTGCCTCCATATCCTTCACCAAAAACCCCAATTCTCTCACTTCAATCACTCCACCCACTATATCCCCATACACATGCTCAAAGCCTTGCAACGCTGGTATGGAGCATTTCTTCCCAAACCTAGAAACAACTCCAGCCACACGGTTCAGCTCATCAAGCTTCTCCACCAGGGCAAGCTCCAAAAGAAAAGACTCATCGGCAGATATCAGGGTTTTTATGCCATCAGAATTTAAGATCTCACTTTTAAGCTTAGAAATTTCAGAATCAATAAGAGATTTCTGTAGAATAACATTTTGGACATCAAATTAGTAACTTCAAAAGAAAGAATTCCAATGGTTTCTTTTGGCTCTTGCTTTTTATTCCCTTTTTTAGAAGTTTCAAGGAGAAGGGCATGACTTTTAGCAAAAATCAAGTCAAAACTTTTTAATACTATAATACAGGGCAACATTCTTTTCATTTCTTAGAAAAATGAATTAATTGTCTTGCTAAAGAGTGGAAATCCAGGAAGTCTTCTTAGCTAATGCTAATTCTGCCAACACTTTGAAGTGCAAACAAGGATTCCCCACAGATTACAGTTATCATGCACTCTAAACAACAAGAAGTCCCCAAACATGCATTACACTATATATCAAAGCATTGTCAAAATGTCAAACAAATATTCGAAGTGGTGTACAATTTATTACAGGTTATTTCTTATGCATCACTACAAAAATTTCTTAACATAACCCGGTGACTGTTTAAAAATCTCACTGTTTTTGGTCTAATTTATAAGAAAAACTAATACAGGCTATATGTATCCCATAATTATTACTGCACAGCTTAAGCAGTCTTGAAAAATGTAGTAATAATTAACAAAGTCAGTTAGAACTTAGAACCAGTCAGTCTATCAAAAGGAAAGATTGAATTTTGACATTGAACCCAATAAAAGAAAGAAAGGAAGATTGAAATCAATATATATATATATATATATATACACGTAGGTCTAGCTCTTAATTTCCTCCAAAAAAAATTGAAGAGACAACTCAAAAATAGAATAAAACAAATAGTCTGTTATACATTAATGAAAGTATACACACGATAATCTCATCAAATAATAATTAGAATAATCTAATTAGAAGGATTACCAATCGTAACTAAAAATTACTGGAAAGAGGCCCTTAAGATAAAAATAAAAATATAAACAAAAGAAAGAGGCCTTAAGATGGAGATGCAAAGAACAAAATAAGGCTTGAATATGGTGCTTGTATATAGAGAAAACAGAGAACAAAGAGGCCCTCCCATCAACAATACACTTTCCTCAAAACAAACCTAGATTTCTTTCAAATCAAACAGAAATTACAAAATTAAGTAGGAATCTTTACCTTCCGATTCTCTTTGGAGGAAAATTTACCTTCCGATTTGCAACACCACCTGTTCAATCATCTTTTTACCCTTCCGATTTGCTTCAGGCTCGCTGATAGAGAAAGAGGGACAAGGTCGCTGATAGAGAGAGAGAGAAAGGGAAGAGAGAGAGAGAGATGTTCTCTGAAACTGATATGGCCTGGGTTCTTTTTTTGACCCATGTATTCTTCTTGACCCGCGTGCTGCTTCTTTTTTTCTTCAGCTACTCGTTTTTCTTTTAGTCCGTCTTTGGTCCGCGTCTTTGGTACGTTTTTGAAAGAAACCGTGTATATATATAGGGGAGCGATCCATAACATCTATATGCTATGATATAAAAAGTGGCATATAGGCTCTTCACCGTCCGTTTTGTTGATGAAAGGCTGAGATCAGATTTGGCTAACCATCGTCCGCTAGTAATACTAGCGGACGTAATTAGTATAACTACCGGACGTTTATGCCCCTCCTCCAATAGACCAAATATTGAACTGAACAAGAAAGTAGTAAGTGTAGCGTCCGCTAGACATACTAGCGGACGGTAAGTAAAATAAGTAAATCACGACTTTACTTATTTTTGAGAATAAGGTTACTAGTAGGAAGGGCAACAACTCACAATCTTTTCCATTCCCTCTCCTTTCACTTTTGAGAATTACAGCCCCACCCACCACGGTTGCAGAGCCCTTTTTTATCTTTTACCAAATGGATCAACTTTTTATGATGCTTCAGGTTTTCTTATTGCCTTCTGTTTTTGAAAGTTGTATTCTAATTAGAAGATGCTTTCCAGGTTTTCTTTCTATATGAGTTTGACTTTTGTGTAAAATCAGCATGAACACACGTGAATTTGGGGAACGTAGATCTGAGTATTACATGTGCTAACCTTGGTGATTTGGGGAATGATTGATTCTAGGGTTAATTTGTTTTCGCCCAAATCGCAGAACTCTTCATGAAATCTTCCGATGTATTGGTGATTTGGGGAATGATTACTTCTAGGGTTTGTCGGTTTTTACCCAAATAGCAGAACTCTTCACGAACTCAGCCTCTGTATTGGTGATTTGGGGAACGATTGCTACTAGGGTTCGTCGATTTGCGCCCAAATCGCAGAACTTTTCACAAAACTCTTAGTCTGTAATGTGCAGAACTTTTCACAAAACTCTTCTTCAACTCTTCGTCTGTAATGTTTTACCTGTTCGAAACCATCCGCTAGAATTACTAGCGGAGTGTGTAAATTCTGAATTTGACTTGACTAAATGAGCTAAATGGGGGGCATAAATGTCCGGTAATTATACTAATTACATCCGCGAGTATTACTAGCGGACGGTGGTTAGCCAAATCTGATCTCAGCCTTTCATCAACAAAACGGATGGTGAAGAGTCTATATGCCACTTTTTATCCCATAGCATATAGATGCTATGTATCGCTCTCCATATATATATATATATATATATATATATATATATATATATATATATATATATATATATATATATATAACAATTAATGCATGCATCATTATACATGTGCTGCCAATTCTCAAATGCTAAATCGTGTGTGAGTTGGCATCACTCTCAACTTTAAAAACCTTGGTCAAAGCAATAAATGCAAGTAAGCTGATTTTTGGCCCGATCGATGTATTGAAATTGTACATGTGGCAATCCGCGTGCTCTTCTTTCATCTAAATCATTGATTTTAAATTAAAGCAATCCAAACCATTAATTTCAAATCAAAATTTGAAAATTACCATTTTACCCCCGACTTCAAAAATCTATAAATAAGAGACTTTTTCTTCTTTTCCAATTTACCAATTCACTTTCAAGAAAAACTTATTTCTCTCCTACATACTATCTCTAAGAAGCTTTCTCTCTCTACTTATCAAAGTTCTAACCATTTGAAAAGAGGAAAATTGGTCTAAGCAAATTGAGATAAGTTGTTTGATTTATTTTATTTGAATTATCTCTTTCTTATTTATATTTTTAGATATACGAATATAAATTTTTATACAAAATTCTATATATCTATATTTCATCTATTTATCAAATAAAAGGATACTTGGGCGCCACAAGGCTACAGAGATACATCTCTAAGGAGAGGAATTCGAACCGTGAGATTCCCTGTAGTCTTCATTAACCTTTTATTGATATTATTTATATAAATATCATAAAATAGAAACGACACTTGATAGCTCAAGATGACTGTAAGACCCCAACTTTTTATAAATAAAATTGAATTTCCTTTAATGCTTTAGTTATGGGTGAAATGTGCAAATTTTGCAAAATAAGCAAGTAATTATAAAATATTCATTATTGTCGAGGAATATTCACTTGGTCGTGGAATATTCTTGCTGTCGAAGAATATTCGTACGATGACGCAGTCATTTGTGGGCCCCATAACGGAAAACAGCGCATGAAAAAAACGACAAGTTGAGTTTTTATAAATAACGGCGTAATGGTTACCGTTAACACTGTTGGAATACCCGGTGGTTAAAATACAGTAATACGCGTGGTTGCACAGTAGCACACGATATTGCATAATATTTTTGAATTATTGATTCTTACATAAGAAGGCACTACTTAATAATTGTCACAGTAATTACTGTTCAATATTTTATTTTATTGCTTCAATAATTACTGCGTTGATATTTTATATTATTGTTGTTTCAATAATTGTCACTGCACAATATTTCCCATTATTAGATTAATAATTCATATTATTTGAATAATATTATTAAATAGTATTATTGGCAATGTCTAAGAAAGTTCTGTCTAGAAAAGAGGTTTGGTCACCTAATTGCGCGCCAGTAAGGAAAAATCCTTATCGGAAAGCCCCCTTCTTTTCTGGGAACGACCTGGTTGTCATAATTGTGATTCTGTAATATTATTTATGAATAATTAATTATTAATTTATATGATAAGAAAATATTTATTTTATGTGGATATAAATGAAGGAATTAATGATGAGGTGTTTTATCAGTATTTTGTCGGGATGGAGGTATTAAAAATCGTTCGTATGTGGATTTCGGTAATTTTTCGTTTGGAATTTGGAAAAAATTAAATCTACAATGTTGTAACAAATTTAATTTCCTATGGAATGGATATAAAATTCGTATTTTTCTGATAAAAGAGCTATTTATTATGAATTATTGAAGTTTCGGAAATAAATGTTTTTATTAAAATTATGGGTGGGATCCACTTTTGTCATTTGTTGATAAAATGTGGTGAATTAAATTTTCAAATGTGGTGGGCTGATAATTTTTCAAAGTGGCTTGCGTAGAAAAAAAATTATATTAATATTTTATTAATTTAATCTACTTTGGCGTTCTAGCATTTTTCTATAAATAGGGTGTTTAGTTAGAATTGAAAATCACACCAAAAATAAGTTTTCTCTCTCTATATATATTATCGAGCGTATTTTGTGAGTATTTAGATACTTTGAGAGTTACTAATAAGTGCAAGTTTCCTTCGGCATTACATCCGATTTTCTAGTCAGAAGTACTGTTCTTTTTGAGGTAAAGGATTTTATTTTCTTCGTAAATGATATTATTTTCTTCAATGCCATTATGCCGAAATATTGATATGAATTTTATTGTGAAATTTCTATCTTTTTGTGTCGGGCTTACTATTCACGTATACGACACTATTCACGCATACGACACTATTCACGAATACGGCACTATTCACAAAAAAAATGAATTTTTCTCTTCTTTATCTAAGATGTCTATTATGGTTACTATCTTTGATTGTATCTATGTTTTGATTTTCATTCTTGAACTTTACTCCACTATGGTTTATTATGGAGCTTTTTTGAACTTGGATTATCTAAAGTACGAATCCCTAATCTTTGTCTTTTTATCCCAATGGATTCGTTTCTTTAAAATATTTTTCATCATCCTCAGTCCTAAATGATGATATAACTGAATATCTTTGGCCTGTAGTGCAAAGATGAATGATAAACTGATGAATATCTTTGCCCCGTAGAGCAAAGATGAACATGTGTTGAGATTAACATGACCAACTGGTGATACAAATGAATATCTTTGGCCTGTAGTGCAAAGATGAATATTTTATTCAAGATGTATATTGATTGATGTTACTGGGATAAAATATTGATGATAGACTTTTAAATTCATAGATGATAGTAGATTTCATTCTCTACTTAACTCTTCTACTGAATTGTTATTTTCGCTTCGAATATTGATCTAAAACTGGTTGTCCATTATATTTTATCTGATTTGTTGAAGGCTAACGATAATTTGTTGTTCATTATCTTAGTCATAATATTCGTTACTGGGCTAGTTGAGCTCACCCTTTTCCTTTTTGTTCCATTTTTCTTCTCAGGAGGTGAGAATATAGCAGGAACTAGCCGGGGTATGAAGTGATGGTTCTAGAAAGTTGTTTTAGTAGTCCTCACTATTTTTATAAAATAGTGTATCAATAATTGTAATGAGGACTCCTTTTGAGTTTGAATACTGTCTATTAAATAATATTTGTATTTAAACTCACAGCATATGTGTTGTTGTATTTTGCACGACAATTGTATTAATAAAGTTGTATTTGTTTCTGTACCATGTATTTGGCGTCTCAAAATGGGTGATTTATACCTATTTTGTGGGTGTCACAGTTGGTATCAGAGCTTAGGGATATTGTCTCTGGCAAAGATCGGAGAATAGAACTAGAAGGGGAGAGACGAATAATCCTTTGCTAGTGTGTCATACCTAAGCTTATTTGGTTGGTCAGTCGGATCATATGGTTTAATTTGTTAATTAACCCTTGTTTTGTGGTAGTATTTGAGAATGGAAGCTGGAAATATTAACAATGGAGTGAATGAGACCGTGGAGACACCTTTAATTACCACCTAGGGGAACATGCAACAGGAAGGAAATATTCCTCTTGTAAACAACACTACCGAACAAATGATGAATGATGGGATGTTTAGAAGTTTTTTACAATTCATGCAAAATCAGACGAGGGAGACTCGTGTACAAAATACGGATGGAAATGATAGCAATGCACGACTTGTCACAGCCAAACAGTTCAAAGAGTTGGGACAACAAGAATTTGTGGGAAAGCCAGATCCGATCAAGGCAGAAACGTGGGTTAAGTAAATTACCAATATATTTGATGTCTTGGGATGCACGGAGGAACAGAAGGTTCCATTCGCCACCTTTATGTTCCATGGTGAGGCAGATTCCTGGTGGATATCTGTGAAGCGTACCCAGCTTGCCGCACTCAACATCTATTGGGAAACGTTTCAGAAACTGTTTAAAGACAAGTACTTTCCTGAAAGTATTCATCATATGAAGGAAGTAGAGTTTATTAGACTGGAACAAAACAACATGACGTTGTCCTAGTACTAGGTGAAGTTCGCAGAGTTATCCAGGTTTGCACCTCATTTGGTAGAGAATGAGGAACGAATTACGCGGATGTTTCTGAGATGTCTAAAACCCGAGATTCGGTAATATCTTATCTCTCATAAATTTTCTTTATATTTAGATGTTGTAAATAGGGCACAATTATTAGAGCGAGATAATGAGTATATGCTCAACCGAAGGACCACAACAAGGGTTATACTGGTGGCAGCAGTCATCGGAGCAATGAAAACCAGCGGGGAGGAAAACATTCGGACAAAAGCGGTAACCACTCTGGTGGTAATCGTGGGCATGATGGTAGAAGAATCGAGTCGAGGGGATATTTAAAAAAGAGAAGGTACAACAATGATAACGTGAAGACGTCAGCACAAACATCAACTGTTTCTATGGGAGGAGAACGATCATCGGTCGTTTGTTATAAATGCGAGAAAGAGGGACATATCAGCCCAAACTACCCACAACAATCTAAGGTGTGTTATAACTGTGGAAAGGAAGGTCATATAGCTAGAGATTGTCTTGTAGCGAAACCAAGTCCAACGGGGATGGTGACTCCAAAGGCTGTCCCGGACAAGTCAAAGTCGGTGGTTCCTGGAAGGGCGTTTGTCGTGACTGCCCAAAAAAAGGAACCCGAATGAGGTGATCACGGGTAAGCTAATCATAAACTCTTGCAAAGTTTATACCTTATTAGATACCGGTTCTACCCATTCTTTTATCTCTCCTGCTTGTGCTCAACGTTTGAACTTGACTACGGAGAAATTAGACTTTTACTTATCTGTTGAGACTCCGTTAGGAGAAACCTTCACTACATCTACTTTTTATAAATCTTGCTTGATCTAAGTTGGTACCATCACATTACCTGTCGATCTTATTTCTTTGAAAATACTTGCATTTAATGTGATTTTAGGGATTGATTGGTTAACTATTCATCATGTCAAAATTGATTGTATCGAATGACTCGTATTGAACTTCAGGAGTTAAAGGTCCAACTATAGGAGTTGTTAGACATCAGTTTCATTCGTCCTAGTACATCTCCTTGTGGTGCTCCTATTTTATTCGTAAAGAAGAAAGACGGGAGTATGCGACTTTGTATTGACTACCGGGAATTGAATCATGTCACCATTAAGAATAGGTATTCGATACCTCACATTGATGACTTGTTCGACCAGTTGCAAGGAGCACAATTCTTTTCAAAGATCGATCATCGCTCTGGATATCATCACCTGAAGATTAAAACTGAGGATATTCCAAAGACTGCCTTCAGAACACGGTACGGGCATTATGAATTCTTAGTCATGTCTTTTGGATTGACTAATGCTCCTGCTGCTTTCATGGATATGATGAACTGTGTGTTCAAAAAATATTTGGATCAGTTCGTTGTTGTCTTTATTGATGACATCCTTATCTATTCCAAGAGTTATGAAGATCATGAGAACTATTTGAAGCTGGTACTTCAAAGATTTTGTGACAACAAGCTATATGTCAAGCTGAAGAAATGTTAGTTCTGGCTTGAGGAAGTAGCATTCCTTGGGCACGTGGTGTCAAAACACGGAGTATCTATTGACCCGACGAAGATTGAAGCAATATAAAGTTGGGAGCAACCGAAGTACGTAGTTTTCTAGGCTTAGCTGGTTATTATCGAAGATTCGTGGAAGGATTTTCTAGAATAGCTACTCCATTAACTCAGTTGACTCGGAAAGATACAAAATTTGTATGGAGCGAGGAATGTGAGAAGGGTTTCCAAGAGCTCAAGAGGGGACTCGTTTCGGTACCTGTTCTTACAATACCATATGGTTCGGATGGATTTATTATCTACATCGATGCTTCAGGAAAAGGGTTATGATGTGTTCTCATGCAACATGGGAAAGTCGTAGCCTATGCCTCGTGACAACTCAAAGAATATGAGAGGAATTATCCTACTAATGATCTGGAGTTGGCAGCAGTCGTTTTCGCATTGAAGATCTGGAGACACTAGTTGCATGGGGAGAAAGTGGAGATTTATACGGATCATAAAAGCCTCAAATATTTCTTCACCCAAAAGGAACTCAACATGAGGCAATGACGTTGGCTCGAGTTGTTGAAAGATTACGACCATACCATCCAATATCATCCTGGAAAAGAAAATGTGGTAGCTGACGCATTGAGTAGAAGATTATATGCGGGTACGAGTGCAATGTTGTTAACACAAAGGCCCATTTTGTATGACTTTCAAAGAATGGAGATAAAGGTAAAGGCTCCAAGAACACACGTGATGATATCAAACATACGAGTAGAACCGACTTTAATCGATAAAGTTAAAGCTGCTCAAGCTACAGACCTGGAACTGATGCGTATGAAGACGAAAGTGCAAGAAAGTGTTATTCTAGATGCAAGAATCAACGAAGAAGGAATAATTCGAGTTAACTCCAGACTTTGTGTTCCTAACGATTCTGACTTGAAGCATATAATCATGATGGAGGCACACAACACATCGTTTGAAATCCATCCTGGGAGTACCAAAATGTATCATGATCTTTGACCTAAATTTTGGTGGAGCAATATGAAGAGAGAGATGCAGAGTTTATCTCAAGGTGTTTAACTTGTCAACGTGTAAAAGCGGAGCATCAAGTGCCAAGGGGTCTATTGCAACCACTTGAGATTCCGAAATGGAAGTGGGAACACATTAATATGGATTTCGTTACGGGTCTTCCCAAGGTTTCTCAAGGTATAGATACGATTTAGGTCATTATTGATAGATTAACCAAGTATGCTCATTTCTTGCCTATACGGGAGACTATCTTATTCCTTTGATGTCTTGCTCGTATGTACGTGAATGAGATTGTGAGATTTTATGGAATGCCAATATCCATAGTTTCGGATCGTGACCCAAGATTCACTTCACGATTTTGAGTTACCTTGAAGAAAGCTATGGGTACAGACTTACGATTCAGTTCGACATACCATCCTCAAATGGACGGGCAATCAGAAAGAACTATTCAAACTCTTGAAGATCTATTAAGACTCTGTGTCCAAGATTTCAAAGGGAGTTGGGATAAGTACCTACCATTGGTGGAATTCTCCTACAACAACAGTTATCAGGCAAGTATAGGTGTGGCTCCATTTGAAGCATTGTATGGACTAAAGTGTCGCTCTCCAGTATGCTAGGATGAGGTAGGAGAAGCAATGTTGTTGGGACCAGAGTTGGTATGAATGACTACAGAGAAGATCCAAATGATCCGACAACGTATACAAACAGCACATGATCACCAAAAGAGTTATGCGGATCTTCATCGAAAGGACATGGAATTTAATATTGGGGATCATGTATTGTTACGTTGTGACAACCCGAGAATTTAGAAATTTTAATTTTTTTTATTAATTGAGTTAATGTTCAATATTAGAACCGAGACAGAAAATAAGTGTATGCATTTGATATTTTTAAGAAGGAATTTTGAGGATTTCAAAATTCTGTGAAGCATTTAGGTGAATTATTCAGGATTAAGGATATACGTGAATATGTTCGGTGTATATGATATTATATGTGTACAGTATGTGGTTAAGGGTCAAGAGTTGACCAGATAAACGATATCTGTAACAAACCCTAGGTATATATTAAGAACATCAACGTTCGGTTAGAAAATCCTAGCGAATTATAAGAAACCATAGAAACCGATTCTGGAAACCCTAATTTCAGTTCTGGGAATCTATAACCCTAATTCGGTGATTTGAAACCCTAAATTGGGAATTTATTGGTGTAGGTATAAATAATTATAATATTAGTTAGGGTAAAGCTTAATTAATTATCAAATCTTAATTTCACATTTTGAAAACCCTAATTTCTGAATTTGAAACCCTAATTTTATAAATAGGGAAAACTTAAGTGTTAATTTAACAATTGTAATGTTAATTAGGAAACCCTAATCCTAATTTTCAAGTTAAGTAATTAGGAAACCCTAATCTAATTAGGAAACCTAATTTCTAATTTAGAAAAAAATTATTTTTTTTATTAAAAACCCTAATTTTGGGTTATAAACCCTAAAGAACAATTTTGACCCTAATTGCTTAATTAGCAATTTTAATTAGGAAATACTAATCCTAATAAGCAAGATTTAAATTATGATTAGTAAATTTTAATAAAATTAGAAAATTCTAATTATAATTTAGAACTATTAATTTTCTATTTTTTTAAAACCTAAATTTGAAACTTTAGAAAATAAATTGCAAGTTAAGGGTTAAACCCTAAACCCTAAACCCAAACACTAAACCCTAAGGGTTTGGTCAAAAGTCCAAAATGCTATTAAAATTAAATGCAAAATGACTAAAAAGCTCTTTGTTGCATTATTAGAAATAATTGGTAGATCTTGCAATAATTGAGTGGTTGAACCACTCCACCAAGTCTATGTGGCCTAAATACTCTAGCTCCCAGTCGAAATCAGCAGATCATAGCAACATTGTTTCATTTTTTATAGATTAAAGAGAGAGAGAGAAGGCAACTTTACATTTCATTTTCTCCCAAGCCATTCTCTCTCTTCATTTTCGAGATTTAGAGTGAGAGAGTGAGAGAGAGAGAGAGAGAGAAGGTGAGCCATAATTAGTTCATAGCCTCTCAAGAACAGAATCAAAGTCAGAAATCAGAGATAAAAAGCATAAGAAGGTATAAGAACCCTAATTTTTGAAATCATGTAATCTGATGTTAGTTGTTGTAAGTTGTTGGTTAAAGATGTGTTATAAGGTGTCATTTAGTGATCTGGGTTGGTAAAACCCATATCCATAACATCTAGATACACGAAATCAAGATTTAAATAAATCTGGAAAACTGGAAAAAAAGTCGCCTGACAACCGAAAGTCAGAGCCTATAGATTCTTCTCTGTTAATTGATTTTGTGTTTTAATCTTTTGTACTTGTAGTATGTTGTATGGTCTTTGATTTGAAACTATAAACATGGCCAGATCATGAGTATATTGAGAGGTATGAGCCGTCGAACTGCGTTGACCGGTCATGGAGACTGAGTTTCTGGAAAACCCAGAAACCCAGATCTCGTCTGATAACGTTTTCTGAGTCCTTGATCTTGCTTCTATTAAGTGTTGAAGTTATTTTGTTGGTTGCATATTGTAGTCTGACATGTTATCTACATTCACAAACCACTAGATCACACAGATCGTACTCAGAATCAAATTTATACGTGGTCAAACCACCGTTGACCTACATGCCAGAAGGAGATTCTGGGTAACCCAGAATCTTCAAGACCCGTTTCCTGACTACTAGTTTGACCGACCTTGATAGCTTCGATCTGTTTTTGTTAAGTTGATCTGAGGTTATGTAGTTGTACAGGAACATGAGCATTACACAATGGAACCTTAATATTACATTATTCATACCTGGAAGGCCTAGATCCTGAGGCTCAAAATAAGTCCTAGCAACTGTTCTTCATTTCTGGAAAACCCAAAAATGAAGAACAACTCTGACATGTTTTTCTGTAGTTTAGATCTTGCTTTTATATAAGTAATGTTTTTGCCATGTGCTCAGTTGCTACATGTAGTATTACACTTATACAATAATCATAATACTTAAACTAGTCTAGAAACCTTGTGATCATCGATCTAGCGCTGGTCAAACCAAGTCCCTCGAAGTCTGACATGAGATTCTGGGTTTGCTGAAGAACAGCCCAAGAACTCTTTTAGAGACAAATTTGTCGCCTATTGCCCTTTTAGCGACAGTTTAATTAAAAAATTAATTATTAATTTCCAAAAATGATTTATTTTAATAAATAAATCAAAATAAATAGATTTTAATTATTAAAGATACTAAATAAATTCTAAAAAATTATTTTAAAGTCTGAAAAATAGTTTTTTTATTATTTTGAGTATATTTCATAAATATTTAATAATTTTGGAATATAAATGGTATTTAATTTATTTAATTATAATATTAAATAAATTATTTAAAAATGATTTTAATACAAGAAAAATCATGAAAAATAATATTATGTTATAATAAAATATTTTATGTAAGACCCCGAATTTTATAAAATAAAAATATTTAATTTTTTATAATTACTATTCATGAGTTACTATTCATGAGTTACTATTCATGAGTTACTATTCACGAGTTACTATTTATGAGTTACTATTCACGAGTTACTATTTATAAGTTACTATTCATGAGTTACTATTCACGAGTTACTATTCACGAGTACTATTCATGAAGCATGATAATTTTTTTTGTAAGAAGGCATTACTCAATAATTATTACAGTAATTACTTTTCAATATTTTATTTTATTGATTCAATAATTGCTACGTTGATATTTTATATTATTGTTGTTTCAATAATTATCACAGCACAGTATTTCCCATTATTGGATCAATAATTCATATTATTTGGATAATATTATTAGATAACATTATTGGCAATGTTTAGAAAATTCTGTCAATGAGAGGTTTGGTCATCTAATTGCGCGCCAGGAATGAAAAATTCTTATTGGAAAGCCCCCTCTTTCCTGGGAACTGCCTGGTTGTCAGTATTGTGATTTTATAATATTATTTGTGAATAATTAATTATTGATAAGAAAAATATTCATTTTATGTGATTATAGACGGAGAAAATTTTTTAATGTGACAATTGTTGAAAATTGATATTTTATCTTTTCTGATAAAATATATTATTATATTACAATAATATAATAAAGGTGATATTTTTACAATGAATGTGTGATATATGAATAAATGAGGAGGAAGAGTAGTTTTGTTGCATTAAATGCTAAACACATGTTTTGTGTGTTACAAAAAATGTTTAACACATGTTAAACATGATGGTGTACACAAATTTTGACTGAAATCTTATTATAGCTTGTAAAATCGTCCGTTTGTTGATTTTGATCAATTTCTATTTCGAATTTGGAAAAACTTTCTTCTGCAAAGTTGTAGAGAATGGAATTTCCTATAGAAAGGACATGTGGTTCAAATTTTTCGGATAAAAGGGCTATTTATTATGAATTATTGAGTTTCGAAGTTCCGAAGTTCCAGCATAATTGATTTTTGGAAATTTTAATTGTTTTATTTAAGAAAAACATTTTTTTACACTTTGGTGGGCCCCACTTGCATGTGTTAAATTGCTGAATTCAAATTCAAAGGTGCCCTATGGAAATTTTATTATAAATTTTATTATTTTAATAAATTTTCTGCTTTGGTGTTCTAAGCAATTTCCTATAAATAGATTCTAAGGTTAGAATTAAAAATCACACCAGAATTCAAAAGTTTTCTCTTTTTTTCTCTCTAGATTATCGAGTGTATTTTGTGAGTATTTAGATACCTGGTGAGTTGTTATTCATCAGTGCAAGTTTCCTTCAGCGTCATATCCGATATCCAGTCAGAAGTGCTGCTCTTTTGAGGTAAGGGATAGTAAGGGATTATATGGGATATTTTTTTCGTAATGATGTTATTCTTTCAATAACATTATACCGAAATATTGGTATGGATTTTATTGTGGAAGTTCTACCTTTTTGTGTCGGGGTTACTATTCACGTATATGCCACTATTCACGTATACGACACTATTCATGTATACGACATTATTCATATATATGACATTTTTTACGTATACGGTACTATGTACGAATATGGAGTACTATTCATGAGTTACTATTCATGAATTACTATTCATGAGTTACTATTTATGAGTTACTATTCATGAGTTACTATTTGCAAAGTTACTATTCATGGGTTATTATTCACGAGTTACTATTCATGACAAAATTGGTTTCTTTTTCTAACCAAATTATCGTTAATTTATGAATCTTATTCTTGAAATTAAATGCAGTTGTTGATCATATTATTTTTATTATCATATATAACATTTTTATAACCCTAGTGATGGAATTTCTTTTGACTTGAGTGTAAAGATGGGTAGAATATTGGTATGATCATGACTATGGGTTCTCTTTGGCTAGTAGTGCAAAGATGAATTGTTGACTGGTATGATCATGACTATTGAATTTATAATTGAATATCTTTAGCTTAAATGCAAAGGTGAATTGATCAACATGGTTATAATTATTGTTTATATATTTCTTTGAGATATTAATATATTTGGCCTGTAGTGCAAATATGAACTGTTGATGAATATATTTGGCATGTAGTGAAAATATGAACTGTTGAGGAATATCTTTGGCCTGTAGTGCAAAGATGAACTGTTGATGAATATCTTTGGCCATAGTGCAAAGAAGAAATTGTTAGTATGATTATAAACAGGAACTGTGATTTGGTATAACCATGATCTTTGATGTTTCAGGTAAAGACATGTGATAAAAATTATCTTCATCCTGGATGCGAATAGGAATTTAGAATTATAATTATGATTATGAGTTATTCATATAATTGTGGAAATGAACTGTTGATTGATGTTACAGGGATAAAATATTGTTGGTGGATTTTTAACATGGAGAAGATAATAGACTTTATAGTCTATTTGACTCTTCTAATGGATTGCTCGTTCTGCTGTAACTATGGTTAAAAAGTTTTATCATCTACCATATGTTCTGTGACGCCCCCAAATCCGGGTACTTGAAACCCGAACTCAATGCTTCACGATATCATTTCTATAAGCTGAATAATACTAATACTACTAACAATAATATAAAATTCAAACTTAATTTACATATGCATCAAAGTTTACTCCCAGGTACGAGACCTTTAAACATTCATTACATCATAGATAATAAGTATCATTGTCTTAATAAACTATAACTATTACACAACATAATATAAATCTCATTCGAACAGCTTTCCTTTCCCCTTGTTCTTGCCTGAACCTTCTGGTTGATCATACTTAACTGAATACATTTAAATTTAAAGTAAGAATGATCATTGGATTGCCCAGCAAGTAATAACAATAATATATATTAGCTGAAAGAATTAAATGTTTTCTTTGAAAGACACTTCTACAACGAATCAACAGTTGTGAAGTAAGATGAACCAATAATAACAACATATCACTTTCATATGTAATCTTTGAAACTACGTATAGACTATAACTGGAGATTAGTCGACAGACTATGAACATTATTTTTCATTTTCGCTAGGGTTTAGCAGAACTTCATCTGCAAATCATCATAACTTACGGGCACGAGGGTGATCATCCCAATGTGCCCTTTATTGATCAATACTACATGCAAGAACTATATTATCGTTCACTCTATCCACCTTAGGTGCACAAAATTTTTTCCATATTCGGGATGTTCATACTTAGTCGGGAATCCGAACCAAAATAATCTGGTTGGATACAATAACATTCTATCTTGTTCAACAATATTTTTATGTCTAGCTGAATCAAATAGCTTAGACGGCTTTTAAGTCAACGTATACATACTTGAAATCAAAAAGTATGAATCAACATATGATTAAATACAATGGTTATCCAAGTGGGAACACTTGTCTAACCCTATATAAGAATTAACGAACAGAATAAATATCTGAATTATACAATAATACAATGATCGGATAATGTAAGAACTTGTATGAATACAAAGATTGGATACATAATGAATAATAATAGAGTTAATAATCTGGCACAATAATAATATAATTCTGAAACTTTCTTACTCATGTCTATTGCATAAAGAAAATGCAAAGGTAGGATACTTGCACAATGTAAATAATAGATCAGATATTTGCTCAATAATAATTGGAGTAAGTTTAGGAAACATGCATAACATGATATACCTGTTTGCACGAAATTAAAGTAGTGCATAAGGTTTAGATACTTGCCTGAGCTTCTGCTTACAATAACGTAACTTAGATTAATCTTTTATACAAAGACCTATCAGTAATAAGATCATTCGTTCGATTAGAATAATATATCATATCACATAGTACTGCTATTTGCAGTCAGCACATAACCTAATCACATTGTCACATATGTTTAATAGTTATTACATCATAAACAAACACGTATCTAGTCAAATTATCTAAGTCTAGATTAATTTCTGAAATATTTCGGTGTACCGACAGCTTTATCAGGTAAATAGCGAGTCTAAGACTCTATCCTGCAGTTCAATAGTCGTTTAGATATTTTAAATATCAGTCATATTATTTTTTATAGTCTTATAATAATTTTTAAATAATTATTATACTTTATCATTAATTTTCAAACACTAAAATCATCATTAAATTATTTAAATATTAACTAATTCTATTATCATTAATATTTAATTAATATTAAACTATTAATGAAACAATTACCAAAATATTAAAGTTATTTATAATAACTCAAAATATTTTTAAAGTATTAATATTACCCTTAAATAATTTTTAAAACATTTAAAATTATTTTTAAATAATTGCCATTAATATTAGAATATTAATTTATTATTTATCAAAATATTAAAAGTCATTAGTTATAACTTAAAATATTTTAATTCATTTATTTCCTTTTTAAATGATTTTTGATTCAATAAAACCATTTTAAAACTATTTATATAATATAATTATTAAATAAACTTAATATCATAAATATTAAATTATTAATGAAATTTACCTTTAAATATCAAAAGTTATATTTTATAACTTAAAATATTTTTAAACTATTTATTTTCATTTAAAATAATTTTTATAATATTAAAATTATTTTTAATTAATTTATTTGATATAATTACTAAATAAATCTAATATCATTAATATTTAATAATTAATGAAACTTATCTTAAAATATTAATAGTTATGTTTTATAACTTAAAATATTATTAAATACCTTATTATTATTTAAAATGATTTTTAATACAATAAAATCATTTTTAATTAATTTATTTAATGCATTTATTAAATAATTTAAATACCAATAATATCTAAATAAATATTAATATTTATGAAAAAATATGTCAAAATATTAAAAGTTAATTTTTACAACTTCAAATAATTTTTAAAACTATTTTTGTAATTTTCAGAATTTATTTACTATTTTTAAATGATTTTTAGAAATTAAATTAATTAAATTTACTAAGTCTGTCGCTAAAGCCCTTTGGCGACAGAATTCGTCGCCTTAGGTGTTCTTGAGAAACCCAGGCGTTCATACTCAGTGTTCAAGCTTGCTTGTTTGACCATCAATCATTCCTTGTGTAATGTGTTTTTGGTCGAGTTAATGGTTAGATATCATAGTAAAGATGCAATACTACACAGTTGAACAACAAACATGATCAAAACATGCATCATATGCAAGATCTAAGCTCAAGAACAAGCTGTCAGAGCTATTCTTGACGTTTCTGGGCTGCCGAGAAAACGAAGTCGTGGCCGGTCAACGATATTGATGTCCTTAAATCTGTCAATACGTTCATGTTAATATTTTTCTGCTCGTCGGACAATCTAGACAAACCATCAGAGAACATGTTCCAAGCCATGGTAAAGTCTAACAATAATTAATGAAAACGCGTTGGGGCTCACAAATTCATGTCAGAGTTTGTTCTTCATTTCTGGGTTTTCCAGAAATGAAGAACAGATCGAGTATGCTACTTTGGATCCTTATATCTCGCGTTGTGTGTTTGCTCTATGTGATCTATTGATTTCAGGTTGTAGATAATATGTAATACTATAAATCTAATAAATAAAACACATATAACATCAACAAAGTAATTAGATTTAAGCCGGTCAAACCATGTCAGAAGACATGTTCTTGAGCTTTCTGGAATTTCCAGAAACAAATTTTGTGAACAAGCAGGCTAGTTTGACCATCCACTGTGTTCAGTACAATGATGATATAAGGGATCTAAAGACATATATCCATAGCAAACATAACAAGCTACAACTTAGTTACCATAACAGAATCAAAACAACAACACACTAGCAGATCTAGTCGCTTGAAAAAGTTATCAGGCCCTGTCCGGGCACGATATGGGTTTTCCAGATTTTAGAAAATCATGGTCGGTCAACGACCTTTGACCATGATTATCTGTCATTATAAGCATGATCTGATCCTACTACAAGTTCTAGATTACAAACCTCATAGCATACTACAAATCCAAAACATAAAACACCCCAAATCATAAACAGAGAGAGAACCACAACCTCTGACTTTTGCTTGACAGGAACAAAAATCATTTTTTTCCAGATTTTGAAAAATGACAAATTCGAGCCTCTAGATGTTATGGATCTAACATCTAGCAACCTAGATCGCTTTGTTAGACTCCATACTACATATTTAACATAAAAAACTAACATCTAACATTTAGATCAAGGTCAAATTTCTTCTAGGGTTCTTACCTATTTGTGAACAAATTCTTAATTGTATGCTTCTGATTTGATGTTGGTGTTCATGGGGCTTGATTTGTGACTGAACTAACACTAAAATTTTGTGTGTTTGAGCTTGAGAGAATATGGCTAAGTATAAGTGATTAAATGACTTTGTTTTGTGGTTTTCTCTCTCTTAAATTATGCAAATGAATTGATGCAATGTACTTGGCTGTTAGTAGCTGATGTTCTGGTGTTGTAGCTCACAATTAGATAGTGTAGACTAGGGTGGCTGCTAATTTGATAAGATCTCCCAACAATAATACACCAAATGGGACAAAAAGGGTATTTTTGTAATTTCATTTTAATCTCAAGGGTATTCTTGTCCAAGGTGCTTGAATCAAGGGTTTAATCACTAGATTTTACATCTTAAAGTTTTCCAAATAATTACTAGGGTTTGGAAAATTAAAAATTAAAGGGTAGCAAAATTTTAATTAAAACATACTAATTAAAAATAGGGTTTTTAATAGAAATTAGGGTTTAAATAATTAGGTCTCCTTAATACTATTAGGGTTCCCAAATTAATAATTAGGGTTTCCTAATTATCATTATAATTCACAAAAATAATAAGTAGGGTTTCTAAAATTTCAATTAGGGTTTTTAATTAGAAAATTAGGGTTTCTAATTTTTAAATTAAGGCTTTCCAAATATTAATTAGGGTTTCTCCTAATTACAGAAATTATAAAATACACAGTAAAATTCATATAACACCATTACTACACAGTCTCGAACTCATAACCGAGTTTAACTATTAGGGTTTAATAACAAGTTATGCCACCATTTACCATATTTGGCCTACCGTTATCAGTCTATGCATTTACAGTACATATTTATAGCATTGAAAATAAAAATATAATTAATATTATATTATTATTCTCATCCATTGATCAATACCCAAATTTAGGGTTTAGATTCCATATCTGATTTATCTTTCGTATATAACATTATTAATTAAGTTAAAATAATTAACATAATAATCTGAACAAAAATTCGTATAATAAAATAGTAATCATATTTTCATAGAAAATAAATAATAAAGACATTTTTACTATAAAATTAATTATTATAAGTATATAACTTATAATTTACAATAATTCTAAAATAAAATTATTTGAAATTATTCATGTGATAAATAAATTTTATTTATCACATATATACATACACATTACTTGACACATATTCTCATCTTTAAAAAAAATTAATATGCAAAATTTCTTATTTATTTATATAGAAATTATATAAAAATTATTCAGGTTATTACATTCACCCTCCCTTATAAGAATTCCGTCCCCGAAATCACCGTTTAAAACTCATACTTACAAGAGTACATAGCTTACATAGTCATTTCAAATAGATCTCGATCAGATTTGATCGAATCGATCTTTAACTAATCAACATAAAGCTTGTCTATCTGATTAAACGAAAGTTTGATTGCTAAGAGAACTCAAATTCCTTCTTAAAAATATTTTTATAAAATAATTTATTATATATTGGAAAATCATATATATCAAAATATACAAGTTATACGAATAATACCTGGAGTTGCATTCTCAGATGCGACCGTGTACTGGACCGTCATATTGAAAACTCTTGCGGTTGATTCTGTTGGTTTGTTTGTTGAAGTAGGTTCCATTGTCATTAGAGTCCCGTAGACTTTTCCTTTACTCGTGATGTGAGATCCTAGATTTTATGAATAAAGATTTAATTTTCTCAAAATAATTTTTTTAAATATTATGGTGTGGATTTGATATAATGTTATAGTTGTGGGTAATATTTATAAATTTTGCAAAGTACGCAAGTTGTCATATAATATTCAATTTGTCGATTTGTCGGGGAATATTCTTTTTGTCAGGGAATATCCCCACAATGGAATTATTGTCGAATTGAGAAAACGACAAAAATACTTTATGAAAATAACGACGGAAGTTTTGCCGTTAACTGTTGAAACTCCCGGTGTTAAAAGTACAGTAATACGCGTGGTTGCATAGTAGCACACAGTATTGATGATTGATACTTACGTGAGAAGTCACTCAGTTATACTCAATTATTGCTACAATAATTACTGCATCATATCTTTCATATTATTGATTCAATTATTGTTATAGTATCGATCTGCATAATATTTATTATTATTAAATCAATAATTGAGACGACAAAGTTATTCATATGATTATTTGCAATATTAACAATGTCTAGAAGTTCTGTCAAGGAGAGGTTTGGTCACCTAATTGCGCGCCAATAAGGAGAAATCCTTATCGGAAAGCCCCCTCTTTCTTGGAAACGATCTGGTTGTTAAATATTGTGACTTATAATATTAATGATGAATAAGTTGTGTTGATTAAAGATGAAATTGATTGTTCCATTGCATTGGGATTATTAGTGTTAGTGGAAATTGACATTTATTTCGATGATAATTGATGTCTGGAGGTTATATTGTTCACTCGGGTATTCGGAGTACTTTTCGTGTCGGAGTACTATTCACGAGTTACTATTCATGAGTTACTATTCACGAGTTATTATTCATGGGGTAATATTGATTCACATTCTTATACTATTAGGTGTGGTGGTGCAAGATTGATAATACTTGCATGACCAAGTTAAAAATGGAGGTATAGTTGAAGGTACTATACTGTAATTAATTTTTTCACATGATTATATTATTTATTCACATGATTATACTATTTATTCACATGATTGTACTATTGATTCACATGATTTACTATTAGGGGAGTTGGTGCAAGATTGATAATACTTGCAGGACTAAATTAAAAATGAAAAAAAAGGAAGGTATTGTACTGTAATTTTTCTAGCCCCAAAATGTGAAATTATCAAAACTATATTTTCCTATAAATAGAAGCTCATTCTTCCTTCATTTTTCACCAATTCACTAAAGCTATAGAGCAATTATTATAGAGAGAAAGAAGAAAAGTATTTTGCTACTTCACTACTTCTATATCCAGTTTCTTCTAAGGTATGGAGTATTATTTCTTTTATATTCATGAAGAGAACTTTTATTATTCCATTCTTTTTTATTCTGTTGGGATAACCTGCATACACGGGCTACCCTATACTTGGTGACATTCTTCTATTATTCCGTCTTTATTATTCTGTTGGAATATCCTGTTTGTGCGTTTTACACTGACCTGATTCCGTCTTTATTATTCTATTGGAATATCCTGTCTGCGTGTTTTACGCCGGACTTGGTTCCGTCTTTATTATTATTATTCTGTTGGAATATCCTGTATGTGCATTTTACGCCGGACTTGGTTCCGTCTTTATTGGTATTCTATTGGAATAAACTGTCTATGCGAAGTATCGCATACATGGTGATTTCTGTTATTATTTCGTTCTTTATTATTCTGTTGGAACATCCTGTCTGAGCTTTACGCATGACCTGGTTCCGTTAATTATTATTATGTTGGAATAACCTGTCTATGCGAAGTACCGCATACATGGTGATTTCTTTTGTTATTCCATTCTTTACTATACTCAGTTGGTAAAAACTTTGACTTTTATACTCCATGAAATTAGTGGAATATCATTGATATTTGTGATTCATCCAATATCTTTTCATGGATATATTCTTCTTAGAATTCTTGAATTTTACTCTACAAAGCAGTATCATGTTGACACTTTGGACGTTATCAGTTCCTAGATAAATTAATTCTTGAACTTGTTTTATTGAATTCTTATATCATTGTCATCATCCTCATGTTTATATTATGTTGAAAGTCATCTGTGGCCTGTAGTGCATAAATGGACTTGGTATGATTATGACCAGGGATTATTTGGTGTAATCATAACCGTAATGTTACAAATGATGTGGAAAAAGTCCTCATTGGCCCGTAGTGCATTGATGGATAGTTTTTGGTATAATTATGGCTATGGATTTTCTTTGGCCGTAGTGCAAAGTTGAATTATTTTATGGCATGATCAGGACCATTGATAAAAACATGATTATCATTAGCAGTAGTGCATGGATAATTCGTGGTCGTGATACTAAAGAATATCCTTGGGCATAGTGCAGGGGTGATTCGATGATGTGGATTATTTATTAAGATGAGTCCCAGCGACAAAAGTGATGAAAAACCTTTTAAATCATAAAAGATAGTAGATTTTATTCTCTAGTTGACTCTTCTAATGGATTGCTTATTCCGCTGCAATTTTTAATCTTAAACTTGTTGTCTATTATATTCTATCAGTTGTTATACTGTTGAAGGCTATTGATAATTTATTCTGCATTATCTTAGTCATAATATTTCTTACTGGGCTAGTTGGCCTCACCCTTTTCTTTTACTGTTCTCTTCAGGAAATGAGAACGTAGCTGGGACCAGTCGGGGAACAGAGTGATGGTCCTAGATGTTTGCATTAGTAGTCCTCACTATTCTGTGAAATAGTGTGATAATAATTGTAATGATGACTCCTTTTAAGTTTGTATACTCTCTAGTAGACAATATTTGTATTCAAACTCACAGTTTATGTTTTGTCGTATTGTACACGACAGTTGTATCATTAAGTTGTATTTGAATTATGTACCATGTATCTGGTGACTCAAGATGGGTGATGTATACCTATTTTGGGGGCATGACAGTTGGTATCAAAGCTTAGGGATATGATCCCTGGCTAAGATGTGAGACTAGAACTAGGAGGGGAGAGACGGGGAATTCCTTCGCTAGTATGACCAACCTAAATTTATTTGGTATTTAATTGGTCGGTCATTGTATAGGGATAATATGTGATGTCAATTAACCCTTGTTTTGTGGCAGTATTTGAAAATGACATCCGAGAATGTTGAGAATAGCAATGGAGCACAGGAGACCGTTGAGTCTCCACAGATCAATAATCAGGACAATGCGCAACAGGATGGCAATAATCCTCCTGTAAACACCAACACTGATCAATTGACGAACGACGGTACGTTTAGGAGCTTTTTAGAATTCATACAACATCAGGCGAAGACGACTCCTGTTCATAATGCAGGAGGAAACAATGGCAACCCACGGTTGGTCACCGCTAAGCAATTCAAGGAGCTGGGATCACCAGAGTTTTTTGGAAAGCCAGAACCACTTAAGGCAGAGACGTGGTTAAAGTAGATCACTAAGATATTTGATGTCTTGGGATGCTCCGAGGAGCAAAAGGTTCCCTTTGCCACCTTTATGTTGCGTGAAAAGACAGATTACTGGTGGGAATCTGTAAAACGCACCCAGACTGATGCACTCAAGATGTCTTGGGAGAAGTTCCAAGAGCTGTTCAACGACAAGTACTTTCCCGAAAGTATTCTTCACATGAAGGAGGTGGAGTTCATCAAGCTGGAGCAAAATAATATGACCGTGTCGCAGTACGAGGCTAAGTTTACCGAGTTGTCTTGGTTTGCATCCCATTTGTTAGATAATGAGGAGCAAATGATGAAAATATTTTTAAGAGGTTTGAAACCCAATATACGCCAATACCTCATTTCTCACAAACTTTTTTATATTCAGATGTTGTGAATAGGGCTCAGTTATTGTAACGCGATAATGAGTCAGCATAGCCAAAAGGCAACGACCAACAACACGATAATAATCGTACCGGTGGCAATAGTCATCGGAACAATGATAACCATCGTGGGGGAAATTATCATGCCAAGAATGATAACCACTTCGGTGGTAATCATGGCCAAAATAATAGAAGTGGAAATTTCAAGAAGAGAAGGTTCAATAATGATGGCAAGACAGTAGCACCAGCACCCGTTTCAAAGGAAGAAGAACGATCATCGGTTGTATGTTTCAAATGCGGACAGGAGGGACACATACGTCCAAACTGTATGCAACAATCAAAAGCGTGTTTTAATTGCAGAAGAGAAGGTCACCTAGCTCGATTTTATCGCATGGTGAAGTCAATTCCAGCTGGGATAGTGATGTCAAACGATGTCCCAGATAAGCCAAAGCCGGTAGTTTAAGAGAGCATTTTTTTTCGTGACGAGGAACCTGTATAAAATTATCACGGGTATGTTAGTCATAAACTCTTGCGAAATCTATACCATGTTAGATACCGGTTCTACTCACTCTTTTATTTCACCTAGTTATGTTCAATGTTTGAATTTAACTACGGAGAAGTTAGATTTTGATTTATCTGTTGAAACTCAGTTAGGAGAAACCTTCATTACATGTGTTATCCAAGTCTTAGATGAGAGTCACAGTTTTGAATGATATTTCTATCGTTAATAAATTCTTAACGTATTCTTGAAGACTTCTTAGCCTACCCCTAGAGCGTGAAATAGAATTTTTTATTGACCCCAGTACAAAATCCATTTCTAAAACCCTCAAATATTTCTTCAACTAAAATGAACGTAACATGCGCCAAAGACGTTGACTCAAGCTATTGAAGATTACGATCGTACCATTCAATACCATCGTGGGAAAGCGAAAGTGGTAGCTGACACATTGAGTAGAAGATCGTATGCGTTTATGAGTGCGATGTTGTTAACACAAAGACCCATTTCGTACGACTTACAAATGATGAAGATAGAGTTAAAGACTTTAGGAACCCACGTGAAGATAACAAATATACGATTAGAATTGACTTTAATCGATAAAGTTAAAGCCGCTCAAGCTACATACTCAGAGCTGATGAATGTGAAGAAGAAGGTTCAAGATGGCGTTATTCTAGAAGCAAGAATCGATGAAGAGAGGAAATCTCAACCCTCGATTTAATTGGCCCATTTGAAATCCTCGATCGAGTAGGAAATGTGGCTTATAGACTCATTTTACCGTCAAGTATGTCACGTGTTCATAACGTATCGATGTTACGTAAATATGTGGATGACCCGAACCACATTATTAATTTAGAACCGGACGAGATAGCAGATGATATAACGTATGAGGAGATACGTGTTAAAATCTTAGATAAGAAGAATTATATTCGACACTCAAAGGTTATACCTCAAGGATTAGAATTTGAAGTGAGGTCAATGTATCCTCACATGTTCAGCATACCAGGTACGTACGTAAATTTTGAGGGCGAAATTTCATAAGGAGGGGAGATTGTGAGATCCCAGATTTAATGAATAAAGATTTAATTTTCTCGAAATAATTTTTTTAAATATTATGGTGTGGATTTGATATAATGTTATAGTTGTGGGTAATATTTATAAATTTTGCAAAGTACGTAAGTTGTTATATAATATTTGATTGGTCGGGGAATATTCTTTTTGTCAGGGAATATCCGTACGACGGTACAATCATTGGTGGACCCCACAACGAAATTATTATCGGATTGAGAAAATGACAAAAAATAATTTATGAAAATAATAGTAGAAGTTTTACCGTTAACTGTTGAAACACCCGGTGTTAAAAGTACAGTAATATGCGTGGTTGCATAGTAGCACACGATATTGATTATTGATACTTACGTGAGAAGTCACTCAGTTATACTCAATTATTGCTACAGTAATTGCTACATCATATCTTTTATATTATTGATTCAATTATTGTTACAGTATCATCTGCATAATATTTATTATTATTAAATCAATAATTCAGACGATAAATTTATTCATATTATTATTTGCAATATTGACAATGTCTAGAAGTTCTGTCAAGGAGAGGGTTGGTCACCTAATTACGCGCCAATAAGGAGAAATCCTTATCGGAAAGCCCCCTCTTTCCTGGGAACGACCTGGTTGTTAAATATTATGAGTTATAGTATTAATGATGAATAAGTTGTGTTGATTAAAGATGAAATTGAATGTTCCATTGCATTGGGATTATTAGTGTTAGTAGAAATTGACATTTATTTCGATGATAATTGATGTTTGAAGGTTATATTGTTCACTCGGGTATTCGAAGCACTTTTCGTGTCGGAGTACTATTCACGAGTTACTATTCACGGGATACTATTGATTCACATTCTTATACTATTAGGGGTGGTGGTGCAAAATTGATAATACTTGCATGACTAAGTTAAAAATGGAGGTATAATTGAAGGTACTATACTGTAATTAATTTTTTCACATGATTATACTATTTTTTCACATGATTATACTATTTATTCACATGATTGTACTATTGATTCACATGATTTACTATTAGAGAAGTTGGTGCAAGATTGATAATACTTGCAGGACTAAATTAAAAATGAAGAAAAAGAGGAAGGTATTGTACTGTAATTTTTTGAGTCACAAAACGTGCAATTATCAAAACTATATTTTCCTATAAATAGAAGCTCATTCTTCCTTCATTTCTCACCGATTCACTAAAGCTATAGAGCAATTATTATAGAGAGAAAGAAGAAAAGTATTCTGCTAATTCACTACTTCTATATCTAGTTTCTTCTAAGGTAGGGAGTATTATTTCTTTTGTATTCATGAAGAGAACTTCTGTTATTCCATTCTTTAGTATTCTGTTGGAATAACCTGTATACGCGGGTTACCCTATACTTGGTGACATTCTTCTATTATTCCATCTTTATTATTCTGTTAGAATATCCAGTCTGTGCGTTTTACGCCGGACCTGATTCCGTCTTTATTATTTTGTTGGAATATCCTGTCTGTGCGTTTTACACCAGACCTGGTTCCGTCTTTATTATTATTCTGTTGGAATATTCTATTTGTGCGTTTTACGCCGGACCTGGTTCCGTCTTTATTGGTATTCTGTTGGAATAACCTGTCTATGCGAAGTACCGCATGCATAGTGATTTCTGTTATTATTTCGTTCTTTATTATTCTGTTGGAACATCATGTTTGTGCTTTACGCATGACCTGGTTCCGTTAATTATTATTATGTTAGAATAACCTGTCTATGCGAAGTACCGCATGCATGGTGATTTCTTTTGTTATTCCATTCGTTATTATACTCAGTTGGTTAAAACTTTGACTTCTATACTCCATGAAATTAGTGGAATATCCTTGATATTTGTGCTTCATCCAGTATCTTTTCATGGACATATTCTTCTGAGCATTCTTGAATTTTACTCTACAAAGCAGTATCATATTGACACTTTGGACGTTATCAGTTCCTAGATAAATTAATTCTTGAACTTATTTTTATTGAATTCTTATATCATTGTCATCATCCTCATGTTTATATTATGTTGAAAGTCATCTGTGGCCTGTAGTGCATAGATGGACTTGGTAAGATTATGACAAGGGATTATTCGGTGTAATCATAACCGTAATATTACAAATGATGTGGAAAAAGTCCTCATTGGCCCGTAGTGCATTGATGGACAGTTTTTGGTATGATTATGGCTATGGATTCTCTTAGGCCGTAGTGCAAAGATGAATTGTTTTATGGCATGATCAGGACCGTTGATGAAAACATAATTATCTTTAGCCATAGTGCATTGATAATTCATAGTCGTGATACTAAAGAATATCCTTGGCCATAGTGTAGGGGTGATTCGATGATATGGATTATTTATTAAGCTGAGTCCCAGCAATAAAAGTGATAATGCTATTTGTTGGTGAAGCAGTTCTTCCTGTAGTTCTCCCACTTCGAGTTGTGAGCATACCCTTCACGAATTCTACACCTCCCCAGCAAAGTCTCCAAAGAAATTGTATCTTGCTAGTTAGAGAAATCCACGAATAATACGAAATTGGTTGATTGATTGAAGAGGGGAGAAGAACAGGTGGACAATTACTCCAATGACACGTGGCAGAACTCCCAGAATTTGGAAACCGTGTTAGGGTAGCAGGGATTCCAAGATCCTTCTTGAGTCCTTCGATTTGAGAGAATGTTCAGGCTTTTTTAGTGCTTCTAGATGGAATGTCCAAGTCTTAAGTCGCCAAAAGCTCTCATCCTGGAATTAAGTATTCTCATGTCAGGCACATGTCTTCAGGAAAATTCCATTAATACCCTTTAGTCATTAGAATAATGCCCACATGTCCTTCTAGCCACCAATCTAATCCCTCAATAAATTCCCAAAATGAGTCTTCTGCCTCAGGACACGTGGAGGCTTCTCCCGGGTCTAGCACATTTATTTATGACTTTTCCGTCTTCATTCGATTAGGTTATGCGAACCCTAATTTGCAAATTTAATGAGGTCATAGAACCCTAATTGTGCATTTAATTCAATTAGGTCATGTGAACCCTAATTTTGTACCTGGGCCCACAGATCTTTACGCGTCCCAAGTTCATCTCTTATTTTGGTAGGAGAAGAAGAACATCTCATAGAACAAGGTAAACTTTAAACTTTATTTAATTATTTTGAGGGTTTGATAAAATATAAAACTTATGTTTCTAAACTCAAAAACTCTTGATCTACATGTTTTATAGTGTTTCATGTATGGATCTAACCATTTTGGGTGTTAAAAAGCTTAAACAAAGAATGAAAAGAAAACTAGGTTTTCTAGTATAAAAAACCCTAGTTTTCTTTCACTTTGAAAGTCTACCATTTAAAATCTAGATTTTCTTTTTATGATCCGTCAAAGCGTGGTGCTAGATATGTGAGTTATCTTTTAACCCAAGTGGTAGCACTCAAAAATGTTGATTTTACAAGCCATGACAACTGTTTTAGTGAAAACAGTCCAACTTAAAGAAAATGAGAAAGAAAACTGTTTTGGATCAGTTTGGTGTAGGGGCATTTTCGTCCATTTTTCTTACCTTAAAATTCTAAAATATGTTGTCATATTAGTATGATGAGTTAACAAGGTTCAGTCCAAAATGGTGATTTTTGGATGTGTAGAATGAAAGTTATAATTTTTACAAGAAATGACTACTTTAAAAGTAAACCAAAATAACTTTTTATGTGTAACTCCAAAACTTGTAAACTTTTTATTGGAGGTAGAGGATCATAACAGGAGATAACCCTGAAAATTTAGTAATTGTTGGACAAAGGAATGATTTATGATAATTATTGCAAGATTTGATTGCTTTGGACCATTTAAAAATAGTAAACAAAATTTAAAATTTTCAGAAAAAAAATATATGTTCATGAGGATACTAAATTTTGAAGATTCCAATAAAAGAAATTTTTTTTAAAGATGTTTTGGTATTTTTCATGTAAATGTTTGAATTATGAATAAATGAGAATAATAAGTTATGTGATGTCATAAATGGTGGAAATGTGATTTTGTGGCTTAAAGACCCTAAAAATGATGTGTACGGATTTTTGGATGGTATTTTGGTCATTTTTGATAAGATGTTATATTTATGGATTTTTATGATTGTTAAATAAATGAATTATTAAAGGGTAAATAATTAAAATAAATTGTTTATTGGTTTAATAAATGATCAAAATATTATTTAGAGATTAATAATATTAGATTAAGATATTATTAAGTAATTAATAATATTTAGATTAAAATTATATTCAAGTATTATTAAATTATGAATAATATTATATTAAAGCATTAATAAATGATTAAAATATTAATAAATGACAAATAATATTAGATTAAAATATTAATAATATTAGATTAAAGTATTATTAGATGAATATAATATTATTAAATAACTAATAATATTATATTAAAATATTATTGAAATAATTAATAATATTATATTAAAATATTATTAAATGATTAATAATATTAGATAATGATTAAAATATTATTAAAAGGTTAATAATATTAGTAAATTATTAAAATATTATTAAATAATTAATAATATTATATCATGATTAAAATATTATTAAATAATTAATAATATTAGTTAATGATTAAAATATTATTAAATGATTAATAATATTGGTAAAGAAATAGAATATTATTAAGTGATTAATAATATTAGTCAAAATTCTTAATTTGGCAAAGTTTCACATTGCCTATTTTGAAAACATTTCTTGTGTATATTAGTACTTTCTGGTCTGGGCTTAGTAACATGGTTGGGGAAAAATAGATCGGCTCACGTACATGATGATGACTAAGGAATTTTGGGTTGGGCCAAGCTGGGTTATTTGTCTTCCGGTCAGAAAACCTTAATGCGTGTGCGAGCGAGTCAGAAAACCTTAATGCGCGTGTGTGCGCATTAAGCCCGCACAAGGGGGTGCCAATCCGGTCGATTATGTCTCACGGGTGCACCTAGGTAGCCCACTGTTTTGCTAAAATCTCTAATGTTTTTTTATTTACTTAAGCCGTAAACCTAGGTCAACATTCAGAAGCCACAACAAACGTGCAACGTTATTTTTCCCAACGTTCACCACGTTCTCTCTAACGTTCATAATTCCAACGTTCACCACGTTCTCTCTAACGTTCATCATTCCCAATGTTATATTCATTTTTTTTCTTCTATAAATATCAATTTGTTCTTCAGAGTTAAAACACTCAAGAAAATCATATTCTCTTCGCTATATACTCCGTTATTATTTTTCTAGGCAATCCCAAAAGATAGGTCCAAAGTCTTCTTCTGTTGGCCGTTGGGGGCCATCTGTACCTAAGATTGTAACCTGTGGGGGCGGAATCACTTTTTAGGACAGTAGCTTTTCTACGCCTCGGTTTCCAGATAAGTTGTTCGAAATTTACAATTTCTTCATCTTGTTAATTTTGTTCCATATTCCAACACCTTTATTCTGTGTAGAGACTACTCTGTTGTGGAATGGGGCTGTTTAGTTACTGAAGAGGAAGAATTTGTGGGTGTGGCAGTGACATTTAAGAACAGAGGATGATGAGGTTTTGATTGATAAACCTATTTTGGTTATGAATTTTGTTAATTTTCTATAAAATTTGTTGAGGGATTTGATCTGGGTATTTCAAGTTTGTAATGAATTTGATTTGGGTATTTTGAATTTGTGATAAATGGATGAGAAGGAAGGAGTAGATATATACAGAGATGTATGTAACCATTGAGATATGTAAACCCCAATTCCTAGATCTTCCAATTTTGATAAAGGAGATTGAGGAGAGAGAGAGAATAGAGGAAGGAGATAGGAGAGAGAAAAGAGGGAGAAAAAAAAGATAAAAAATATTTTTTTATTAAATATTATTTTTGTCACGTGTCAGCAAAATTTATTTTTTCTTCGTGTCTTGTTAGCAAAATTAGATGAGATGTTAACCACATTAGTCTAAGTGGCATATCTATTAACGGGAGGGGTACAATTGGCCTTAAACTTGTAACGTTAAGGGTACTTTTGAAGGAAAAAAAAAGAGTTCAGGGTGGAAGTGGAATTTCGGAGAAAACATCAAGAGTATTTTTACACCTTTGCCCCGCAACAATATGTTTGTCTTGGTCAAACTTTCATCCTTTTTCAATTCAAAATATAAGATTATAATGATTTTTTAAAATTAATTTAAAATATTTTTAAAATAAAAATTAATATAAGTTCATTTAGTTTTAATCAATAGAATTATAATATTGCAAACATTTAAAATTACTACTACTTATAAGATTTATTATTTTATAATTTTATTGAATAACGACAATTTTGACTTTTAAAATATTTCAAATAAACTTTCAAAATTGATAATGATATAAAAAACTTGGAACAAAAGGTGTAGATTATAACTATAAGGGAAACGATAGAGGTCTCAATTTTTTTTTTCTCAAATAACATAATATTAAATATTTTAATGATAATTTATAACATAATCCTACCTATTTAATGGTAGCAAATCATTTGACATATTTTTTAGAGAGAAAAAAAAAATAAAACCCCCAACTTTACCTCTATCTTTATTACACTTCACAAACATCACTCTTAAGATACTCCATCCCTACCAAAATAAAAATTAGTCTTATTTTGTGATTTTATTTATTAATATTAAGCTTGTTTAGAACATCTCCAAACATAGATTTCTTTTACTTTTTCTTTTTTTTAAATCGATTTTGTCCAAATAAATACTGAAAAAAATTTATTAAGATAAAAAAATGGGACTTTTTAAGATGGAGAGGAATATATATCTTCTCACTTGCTGCTGATTGCTAAAGACTCTCACTGATATCAAGTATAAAGATCACGGACCGCAAACGTAAATCTGTTATTGAAAGTCTTGTTCGGATCTTTCTCGGGGAGAGAAGACATAGTCTTGTCGTAAGACCGGAAAACTCTTCTTTATATAAAAAAAAAAAGGTTCATCCCAAGAATAAAACATACTCAATAGTTTAGATTAATCCATTACCCCGTGGAAAAAACATGCAAAAAAAGGAGTACTTTACATAAGAACCATACCTTAAAACTGCTATAAAATTAAACATAGTACCTTCCAATAAAAGAAGAAGAGTATACAAAGAGACCTCAAGGGGTTAGCAGCCACGAAAAACCTTGTGGTTGATACATGAAATTAACTATAGGTTTAGTCCTCAATCTATAGTTGTTTTTCATATTTATTTCTCTTGAGTTGCTCTGTTTTCGTAAGGTTTGACAGAGATTGCAAAAATTATAAAATTTTATGATAAAATACACAAAAAAATAATTAGGAGAGTAAATGTGAAAAATAACTATAGTTAGTTTGGTGACTAAGGAACAGAGTATCCCTCTAAAAGAATAAGACCAACATATTAATTAGTTATAATGATTGTTCTATGGCAAGGTTACAAAATTTAGTGCGACGGGAAACTAAATTAAAATAAAGAAGTCAAATATCCATGGCTAAATTGAATAACTAAAAAGCATACAATGAGGACCTAAGAATTTCTGCAGATAGAAAGCATGACAAATGACGGAATCAGAAAGCAATAACCCAGGAACCACCCAATCCATTTACACCCGTGTGTTGCGCATTATTATCACAAAAGCACAAACTATATGATTAATTATTTTAAACTCTTCTATCCATCACCTACTTATGAATCCATACTAGTGGGATGCTTCAGTTTTGGCCATCAACCTTTTTCTAAGTCGCAAGACACATACAGTAGTTGACAAAAACAAAACAAAAGAAAAAAAAAATTGGTAATGCTTCATGGCAAAATTGCATTCATTGATACTTGATGTTTGGAGCGTAAAACTTCATGGCAAACTTGCATTCATTTCACGGCAAAACAAGACGCAACGTTTGGAGCGTTTAGAAGTTAAACGCACTTGAAATCTTGTTTATTTTAGTTGCAACTTATTTCAACATGCAACTTATTTGATTCACAAACGCAGCGTTTGGAGTTCAAACACAATGCACAAAAAATGCTACGGTGCATTTGGAAGTCCAAATGCCAAATGCTACCCTAGCAAATGTTACAAACGTTAGCCACCGAACAAACCCTTAGTGGACTTCTAATTAAATCAAACCATCATGCAAGGAAATACCAACAGCTATGACCAAGTAAGAGTTCCCTTCAAATGTATGACCAAGTAAATGAGATTAAGAGGGGGAGGGGAGCTACATAATATGAGCAATAAAATAATATTCCCTTTAGAAAGAAAAAAAATAGATGGCCACACCATCAAACAATGCTTACCAACCTTACTATTAATAATACCCCATAAGCAAAATGGCAAGCATAAAGCAGACAAAGTTTCTAGGTACAGCTAGATATTAGTTTATAATCTACCATGAACCTGTGGATCATAAGAGAAATAATAATGATAAAAATATATATATAATCTAGACACAAAGATGAAACATGTCAGATTTGGTTAAGTAGGCAACTCTTTTAGAATTTTTTAATGACCACCTATGATTGCCCTCGCTTATCACTTTAGATAAGGTGGTTGATATTACCAAAGCAAAAATAATGTTCTTAGAGCAACAAGTGTCGCTTCAAGTTTTAAGTGTAGCTAGAACAATTATAAAATGTCGCTTAATGTATATTTACTCTGGCAACATTTACACTGACAATATCAATAGCTTAAGATAAAAGTTGAGTTACGTAAAGTCACTGAAATTCGATCATTTCAGTTTCTATTTAGAAATTCTTAAAAACCCAAATACAGTTCTTCATTTATTTGTGAGAATATGGCAGGCTGACATTGATACTTTAGTAGGAAATCAATTGTTACCCAGCCAATGTCTTCTGGATCTTCTTAGACAATAAAATAAAATAAAATATTCTTAATCTCAATCTACAACAACTTCCAAGTGGATCATATATTGCAAACATGTAATGTAATATCATATACATTTCTAGATGTTCTTGTCAGCTATTTTATATACTAGTATCCAGGATACACACAGAAGTGGGTGCATTTTTTATTCTTAATTTTCTTTATTTTTATTAAATATATAATTCATAATTCAAAATGTTAATGGGTAATTAATTGGGTGTATAGAAATGGTAGAGAAATTATAGGTGGGGGGTTATGATCTCATAGGAAATTATAGATTCTTAAATTGAAAAATTTATGGGTATTTACTTGACTGAAGGTTATTCTCATCCAACTGAAAATGTGACACCCCTTCAAAATAAGGTAACACCAATACTCTGCTCACACTTTATTAATAGTAAGAGATGATTAAGATGAAATATGAAATAACATGTGGTCTACATTAATAGCAGTCCAAACTCTTGAACCATCCAGCTAAGCATGAGTTAAATGATTAATCCAGCATCTTGCCTCGAGCAAATTCTTGTAGGAAGATACCAAGTTAAATTGGACTAAAATTTCTATTGGTTTAAATAAATATTAGGGAATGAATATTCACACTAATTTCACTGACAAAGTAATTTTTACACATTCACAACGTCAAAAGGCTCGGAAATGAAAACAGTTTTTTAGTAAATTTTCTAAAACTTAGAAAGTTCATGGAATTGTAGAAACTATACTCATTCAGATGGCTCATTCATATCATGGATTTTTATTAAGTACTTTCTCTTTGCATAAATTAATATGTACTTCAACAAGAATTAACTTTAACTAATACATCATTTCGAGACAAAGTTTATCATACTAGCACAAATAGTGACAGCATTACCATCAAAATAATAAAATAGAGAACTTTACTGAACAGAATTTTTGTTATTCATTTTGCTTTGCGTAATGAGAAAAAGAGACAAAAGGCTAACAGCTCATGAAAGATACATAATCAGTGTACTTTTAATATACAATTCACCAGCATGCCTGATTCAACAAATAGATTAACCAATGCAATAACACTCGAGAGAGAAAATAATTGAAACCCATAAAGTATAAGATCAAATGTGATTTGAAAGCAAGATAAGCTTACAGTTTGAGCTTCGCTTGATTGTCAAATCAGGAATAGAATCTTAATTGTTCTGGGGAGTGGATTTCGAATAAACTAGCTACATTCAGTTGGCTTTGAACTATAACTTGATCCACCAATTCTGACATGTCTTCTAGAATACATATCTGCAGCATTCTCCCTGAATGACTGGCTTTGTATCATGTCAAAGACATTTCCATTGTCATCGTCACGAGCATGAGATCTATTGCTCCTTCTGCCAACAACTCTTTCACTAAAACTTCTAAAACTTGAACCTCCACTTTTTGATTTCGATTTTGGCTCAACCCTATCATCCTCTCCCCAAAAGCCAGACCCCCCATCAGTTCCAACCATGAGATCCATCAGATTATTCCTAAATCCCAAATCAGAGTAAACTCTCCGCAAATTCCCCAATGGCCTAGCAAACAAAGCATCCAAACCATCCAAATTCCCCCCTTCACCATTCTTTGCTCCGACACTCAACTGAGTATTCCCCACAGGACATCCCACATTCTCAACCATCAAGCAAGGATTACTAAAACCATTCCATGAATGAAGCGGAACCAATTTACTCAACTTACTAAGACACTCAACAACCTCAGTTATCGTAGGCCTCCTCTCCCTACTAGACCTCACACACTTTGCGGCAATCACTGCCAATTGTCTCCTAACAAAAGGATCTCTAGGAGGCTCAACACGCGGATCGAAAATAACCAAAAGCTTCTCTCTCCTAATCAATGGAATAGCCCAATCAACAATAGAAGGTGGAGAATGGCCAACATCAATAGCCTTCCTACCACTAATAATCTCCAACAACAAAATCCCAAAACTAAAAACATCCGTTTTTGTACTCAAATTATCAGGTGTCACATAGCAAGGATCAAGGTAACCCATTGTGCCAGCAGGAGGCGTAGACATTAGCCTATAAATATCATCAACATGGCATCTAAGTGCCAAACCAAAATCACCTAACCTAGCATTGAAATTTCTGTCAATTAAAACATTAGCCGACTTAATATCGCGGTGAATTACAGGAGGGTTTGAAGAATGAAGGGTCTCCATTGCTTTTGCAGTTTGTAAAGCCAGCCTAATCCTTCTACCCCAATTGGGTGGCCTAGAATTCAAGTGAAGAACATCATAAAGGGTTCCATTACTCATAAATTCCACCACCAAAAGACGATCCTGAGGGTCATTTGTAAAACCCAACAAATTAACGAGTCTAGGACTATGAATTTTGGACAAAATCTCAATCTCATTTTCAACTTCATTTGGGTTTTCAGGTGTCAAAGAAGAGGAGATTCTAGGCTTCAAGTGAGTACCTCTAGAGGGCCTTTTTACAGCAACATGTCGGCCGTTCTTGAGAATGGCTTTGTAGACTAAGCCATGGCTTCCCCTGCCTAAGAGATTTTGAGGAGAGAAGTTGTCGGTGGCTGCTTCAAGATCATTGTAATTAAATTCTTGGATTTTGATGGGTTTTTCATGGCTTGGGTTTTGTTGGGTTTTGTTCTTGGAAGAAGAAGAAGATGATGATGATGAGACTTGGGTTTGAGAATTGGAAATTGAAATGGAAGATTCAGCTTTACAAGAAAGGTAACCCATTAATGTCTGAATTTTGATACTCTTAATGTATTTCTTTTTGTGTGTATATTTATATACATATATAAGTATGTATGTGTGTGTAGATCAATAGGGAAGTGAAAAGGGACGGAGCTTTTATGGGGGAATTGCTATGTGATGTTGCTCTCGGGGCTGTGGGGGAAATTAGTGAGAAAAGGAGAGGAAAGAGATTAATTCAATGGCGTAATGGCGATAACAGGTCAGAGTCCGAATGACTTTTCTCATACGGTATCTCATATCTCAAATATTTTTTTTATTTGTAATATAGTTACTTATTTATAATTAATTTTTAAATAAACAGATATAATTTGACATCTATAATATAAAACAGAGCGGAGAGAGAAAATAGACAAATGTCACATCAAGTTTACGTCAGCTGCTCTCTCTCTCATTCCAGTTTATTCAAATTTCAAACACTCTATCTATTCTATCACACACACATAGCTCTCTCTCTCTCATTCCCCCTACATACAAATATGTGTTCTCATTATGTTTCAGATTTACAATTGTTTAATTTTGACTCACATATTTCGATAATTTTTAAATTTCAAATATTTTCAGGTATATATTGAAGGATACATGGTGTAAGCTGTAAAGTAAAGGGTCTTATACTCAACATGTTGTTTCTCTATTTTCTGCATGTATGTATTCATTGTGTTTCGTTTTTTGTAAAGTTAGCTAATTATACATGGTTATGATGATTTTGGGTATGGAATGATGGTTTTTATGGTGGTTTGGATATGTATGGATGATTGTAGTTTTGTAAACATGTTTAGATTTTTTTGGATATCTATTTTTAAAGGAAACTCTGCCGAAATTTCTTGAAATTAGTAGCGACTAGCTTGATATTTTGGTGGTTGGATGTGTTGATGATTGAGTATGTATTAATTTCTTCATATATGTATTTTTTTGTGTTCCGTATTTTGTAAATTTAACTAATTATGCATGGTTATGATTATTTTGGGTATGGAATGATGATTTTTTTTGTGGTTTGGATATGTGTGGATGATTGTAAATTTTATAGACATGTTTATATTTGTCTGGATATCTATTTTTAAAGAAAATTCTGTCGAATTTTTTGAAATTAGTAGTGACTAGCTTGATGTTTTGGTGGTTAGATATGTGTTGATGATTGTGTGTTCCGTATTTTGTAAAGTTAACTAATTATACATGGTTATGATGATTTTGGGTATGAAATGATAATTTTTTTTGTGGTTTGGATATGTAATGATGATTGTAAGTTTTGTAGACAGGTTTAGAATTTTCTGAATATTTATTTTTAAAAGAAATTTTGCCGAAATTTCTTGATGTTAACTAGCTCGATGTTTTGGTACGTGGTTGGATATGTATTGATGATTGAGTATGTATTAATTGTTGTGGTGATATGTGTCTTTAGATAATGTAATATTTTTCAAATTTTAATTTAATTTTTCGTTACACCGTGCCTTCAGGCACGGGTTATAGCTAGTCTATAATATAAAACAGAGCGGAGAGAGAAAATAGACAAATGTCACATCAAGTTTACGTCAGCTGCTCTCTCTCTCATTCAAGTTTATTCAAATTTCAAACCCTCTATCTATTCTACCACACACACAGAGCTCTCTCTCATTCCCCCTACATACAAATATGTATTCTCATTATGTTTCAGATTTACAATTGTTTAATTTTGACTCACATATTTTGATAATTTTTAAATTTTAAATATTTTCAGGTATATATTGAAGGATACATGGTGTAGGCTCTAAAGTAAAGGGTCTTATACTCAGCATGTTGTTTATCTATTTTTTGCATGTATGTATTCATTGTGTTTCGTCTTTTGTAAGGTTAGCTAATTATACATGGTTATGATGATTTTGAGTATGGAATGATGGTTTTTATGGTGGTTTGGATATGTATGAATGATTGTAGTTTTGTAAACATGTTTAGATTTTTTTGGATATCTATTTTCTTGAAATTAGTAGCGACTAGCTTGATATTTTGGTGGTTGGATGTGTTGATGATTGAGTATGTATTAATTTCTTCATATATGTATTTTTTTGTGTTCCGTATTTTGTAAATTTAACTAATTATGCATGGTTATGATTATTTTGGGTATGGAATGATGATTTTTTTAGTGGTTTGGATATGTGTGGATGATTGTAAGTTTTATAGACATGTTTATATTTGTCTGGATATCTATTTTTAAAGGAAATTCTGTCGAATTTTTTGAAATTAGTAGCGACTAGCTTGATGTTTTGGTGGTTAGATATGTGTTGATGATTGTGTGTTCCGTATTTTGTAAAGTTAACTAATTATACATGGTTATGATGATTTTGGGTATGAAATGATAATTTTTTTTGTGGTTTGGATATGTAATGATGATTGTAAGTTTTGTAGACAGATTTAGAATTTTCTGGATATTTATTTTTAAAAGAAATTTTGCCGAAATTTCTTGAAATTAGTACCGACTAGCTCGATGTTTTGGTGGTTGGATATGTATTGATGATTGAGTATGTATTAATTGTTGTGGTGATATGTGTCTTTAGATAATATAATATTTTTCAAATTTTAATTTAATTTTTCGTTACACCGTGCCTTCAGGCACGGGTTATAGCTAGTTAATTACATAATGGGAGAAGGTTCAAAAATATCTCCGATTTTTACTCGATGTCTATGGAGCACTATATATATTTTTTTGTCCAAAAATACCCTTAACGTTATATTTTTGGGCCATTCGACACCATGCCGTTAACAGAAATGTCAAACAGACAAACAACAATGACGTGGCAGGGACATGAATGCTTAAATATAAAACATATTCTAAATAAAATAATATATATCATTTAATCAAAACAAAAAATACTAAAATTCAAAATTAAAAAAAAGCATAACATATTTACACAATTTAATCAAAATACTAAAATTCAAATTAGTTTGTTAACAAATCAAAACAACTAATTAAATAAAATAAGTTGTATAACATATTTACATCATTTAATCAAAATACTAAAATTCAAAACATAACATATTTACATCAAACACTAATTAAAAAAATACTTAAATATTAGAAAAAAATCAAATTAAAAAAAATACTAAAATTCAAATTATGTTGTTAATTAATCAAAACAACAAAAATTCAAATTACATCATTAAAAATACTAAAATCATAACATTAATTATTTTGTAATATTTTGAATATTAAAATCATAACATTAATATTTTGTTCGGCATTTCTGTTAACGTTAATTAAAATAGTATTTCAAAATATTATTTTATTAATAACATTAATATCATAAAATACTATTTTAATATTAACAAAAATATTACAAAAATACTATTATGATATGATTAATATCATAAAATACTGTTTTAATTAACGTAACTAAAAATATATAAAACGTTAACATTGATATATCTTGAATATTAAAAAAATATTACTAAAAAAATTAACGTTATTTTAGTAATATTTTGAATATTTTATATAATCTAAAATAACGTTATTTTAGTAATAATGTTAATATTACAAAATATTATATTAATATTATAAAATATTAATATTACATTATTTTTTTAGTAATATTCAAAATATTCAACGTTATTACTAAAATAACGTTATTACTAAAATATTTTTTTTAATATTCACAATATATTAACGTTAATATTCAAAATATTTTAGTAATATATTTTAGTAATATACAAAATATTCAAAATATTAACGTTATTTTGAATATACAAAATATTCAAAATATTACTAAAATTGAAAATTTTGAATATTAAAAAAATTGATAACGTTATTTAGTATTTTGATAAAATGATGTAAATATGTTATGCTTTTTTTATTTTGAATTTTAGTATTTTTTTTACTTTTGATTAAATGATATATATTGTAAGACCCCAACTTATTATAAATAAAATTAAATTTTTCTTTATTCATTATTCTAAATTAATAAGGGTTAATTTGATATAATACTTTGGTTATGGGTGAAATGTGAAATTTTTTACAAAATAAACAAGTGGTTATAAAATAATCATTGTTGTCGGGGAATATTCGTTTGGTCGTGGAATATTCTTTTTGTCGGGAATATTCGTACGACGACACAGTCAATTGTGGGCCCCATAACGGAAAACGGTTGGATGAAAGAAAACGATACAAAGATTGAGTTTTATAAATAACGGCGTAAATTGTTACCGTTAACACTGTTGGATTACCTGGTGGTTAAAATACAGTAATACGCGTGGTTGCACAGTAGCACACGGTATTGCACAGTATTGTTGAATTATTGATTCGTACGTAAGAAGACACTACTCAATAATTGTTACAGTAATTACTGTTCATTATTTTATTGATTCAATAATTGCTGCGTTGATATTTATATTATTATTGTGTCAATAATTGTCACTGCACAGTATTTTCTATTATCAGATCAATAATTCATATTATTTGAATAATATTATCAGATAACATTATTGGCAGTGTCTAGAAAGTTCTGTCTAAGGAGAGGTTTGGTCACCTAATTGCGCACCAGTAAGGAGAAATCCTTATTGGAAAGCCCCTCTATCTTGGGAACGGCCTGGTTGTCAGTACTGTGATTCTGTAATATTATTTTTGAATAATTAATTATTGATTATTATGATAAAGAAAATATTTATTTTATGTGGATATAGATGGAGGAAATTTTTAATGTGACAATTGTTGAAAATTAATATTTTATCTTTTTATGATAAAATAATTCATTTAAATATATTATTTTAATAATATATTAACGGTGATATTTTTATAATGAATGTGGGATATATGAGTATATGAGGAGGAAGAGTATTTTTGTGGCATTAAATGTTTAACACATGTTTTGTGTGTCGGTGGACACAATTCTTGACCGAAAATTTATTATAGACTGTAAAATCGCCCATTTGTGGATTTCGGTCAATTTCTGTTTGGAATTTGGAAAAACTTCCTTCTGCAAAGTTGTAGATAATTGAATTTCCTATAAAAACACGCGAGATTCAAATTTTTTGATAAAAGACCTATTTATTGTGAATTATTGAAGTTCCGCAGTTCCGAAATAATTGATTTTTGGAAATTTTAATTATTTTATTTAAGAAAAACGTTTTTGTGGTTGTTGGCACATGGGTGGCTGATGTTTTTGACCAAAGATGGCTGATGGCTTTCAAAATTGGTTGGTGTGGAATAAGAAAAAGAAAATGATATTTTATTAATTTAGTCTCCTTTGGCGTTCTAACATTATCCTATAAATAGAGGGTTAAGTTAGAATTGAAAATCACACCAGAAACAAAGTTTTCTCTCTTTCTCTCTCTATATTGTTGAGCGTATTCTCGTGAGTATACTTTGAGTGTTGCTATACGGTGCGAGTTTCTGTCAGTATTATACCGAAATTCAGTCTGAAGTACGATTATTTTGAGGTAAGAGATATTATTTTCTTCTTAAATGATATTTTTTTTCTTCAATATCATTATTCCGAAATATTGGTGAACTTTTTAATCAAATTTAGAACTTTTTGTGTCGAAATTACTATTCACGTATACAGCACTATTCACGTATACGGCATTATTCACGAATACGGCACTATTCATCGAAAAATGAAAATAACACTACCGAGCAAATATTCCTCCTATAAACAACACTACCGAGCAAATGATGAACGATGGAATGTTTAGGATCTTTTTGCAGTTCATGCAAAATCAGACGAGGGAGACTCGTGTACAAAATACGGGTGGAAATGATGGAAACGCGCGGTCTGTCACAGCCAAGCAGTTTAAGGAGTTGGGACCACCAGAATTTATGGGAAAACCAGATCTGATCATGGCAGAAACATGGGTCAAGCAAATTACCAAGATATTCGATGTCTTGGGATGCACGGAGGAACAGAAGGTTCCATTCGCTACCTTCATGTTTCGTGGTGAAGCAGATTACTGGTGGGAATCTGTGAAGCGTACCCAGCCAGATGCACTCAACATGTCTTGGGAAAGATTTTAGAAACTATTCAATGACAAGTACTTTCCAGAAAGTATTCGTCATATGAAGGAGGTAGAGTTTATTAGACTCGAACAGAACAACATGACGGTGTCTCAGTACGAGGCAAGGTTCGTAGAGTTATCCAGGTTTGCACCTCATTTGGTGGAGAATGAGGAACGCATGACGCGGATGTTTCTGAGAGGTTTAAAACCCAAGATTCGTCAATACCTTATATCTCATAAATTTTCTTTATATTCAGATGTTGTAAACAGGGCTCAGTTGTTAGAGCGAGATAGTGAGTATACTCAACCGAGGGACCACAACCAGGGTAGTCATCAGAGAATACGGACAAAGGCGGTAACCACTCAGGTGGTAATCGTGGACATGATAATAGGAGAGGTAACTCAAGTGGAAATTTCAGAAAGAGAAGATTCAACAATGACGGGAAAACATCAACAGCAGCACCAGCACCACCAACAAATTTTAGGGGAGGAGAACGGCCGCCAGTTAGATGTTACAAATGCGGGAAGGAGGGACATATCAGCCCAAACTGTCCACAACAATCCAAGTTATGTTACAACTGTGGGAAGGAAGACCACATCGCTCGAGATTGTACTATAGCGAAACCAAGTTCAGCGGGAGTGGTGATTCCAAGGGCTGTCCCAAATAAGCCGAAATCAGCGGTTCCTGGAAGAGCTTTTGTCGTGACTGGCCAAAACGTGAGGAACCCAAACGAAGTGATCACGGGTAAGCTAATCTTGAATTCTTACGAAGTTTACACCTTACTAGATACCGGTTCTACCCATTCTTTTATCTCTCCTGCTTGTGCTCAACGTTTAAACTTGACTCCGGAGAAATTAGATTTTGATTTATCTGTTGAAACTCCATTGGGTGAAACCTTCGGTTCATCTACAGTTTATAAATCTTGCATGATCCAAGTTGGCACTATCACATTACCTGTTGATCTTATCACTTTAAAGATACTTGCTGTTGATGTGATTTTAGGAATTGATTGGTTAACCACTCATCATGCCAAAATTGATTATTTTCGTAAGGTTGTTAGTTTTTATATTCCTAACCAACCTGTCATACGAATTCAAACCACTAAACCACTAAAATCAGTCACTGTCATATCAAGCCACAAAGCTATTCGTTTATTGAAAAACGGATGTCAAGCTTTTTTAGCCCATGTTATGGATTTGAATAATATTTCTGTGGTTAGAGAATTCCCTGATGTATTTCCTGAAGAACTTCCCGGTCTACCCCCAGAACGTGATGTTGAATTCTTTATTGACCTTGAACTGGGTACAAAGCCCATTTCTAAAACCCCATATCGAATGGCTCCTATTGAACTTCAGGAGTTAAAAGTCCAACTACAGGAATTATTAGACATCGGTTTCATTCGTCCTAGTACATCTCCTTGGGGTGCTCTTGTTTTATTCGTAAAGAAGAAAGACGGGAGTATGCGACTTTGTATTGACTACCGAGAATTGAACCATGTCACCATCAAGAATAGGTATCCGTTACCTCGCATTGATGACCTGTTCGACCAGTTACAAGGAGCACAATTCTTTTCAAAGATCGATCTTCATTCTGGATATCATCAGCTGAAGATTATAACTGAGGATATTCCAAAGACTGCCTTCAAAACTCGGTACGGGCATTATGAATTCTTAGTGATGTCTTTCGGATTGACTAATGCCCCTGCTGCCTTCATGGATATGATGAACTGAGTATTCAAGGAATATTTGGATCAATTCGTTGTTGTCTTTATCGATGACATCCTCATCTATTCGAAAAGCCGTGAAGATCATGAGCACCATTTGAAGCTAGTACTTCAAAGACTTCGTGAACACAAGCTTTATGCCAAGCTGAAGAAATGCGAGTTTTGGCTTGAGGAAGTAGCATTCCTTGGGCACGTGGTGTCAAAACAAGGAGTATCTGTTGACCCGGCGAAGATTGAAGCAATACAAAGTTGGGAGCAGCCAAAGTCGGTGACCAAAGTACGCAGCTTTCTGGGCTTAGCTGGTTATTATCGGAGATTCGTGGAAGGATTTTCTCGAATCGCTAATCCGTTAACTCAGCTGACTCGAAAAGATACAAAATTCATATGGAGCGAGGAATGTGAGAAGAGTTTCCAAGAGCTCAAGAGGAGACTCATTTCGGCACCTGTTCTGACAATACCATCTGGTTCAGATGGATTTGTTATCTACAGCGATGCTTCTGGCAAGGGGTTAGGATGTGTTCTCATACAACATGGGAAAGTCATAGCCTATGCCTCACGATAACTCAAAGAATATGAGAGGAATTATCCTACTCATGATCTGGAGTTGGCAGCAGTCGTATTCGCGTTGAAGATATGGAGACACTACTTGTACGGGGAGAAAGTGGAGATTTATACGGACCATAAAAGTCTCAAATATTTCTTCACCCAAAAAGAACTCAACATGCGGCAACGACGTTGGCTTGAGCTGTTGAAAGATTACGATCACACTATTCAATATGATCCTGGAAAAGCGAACGTAGTAGCTGACGCATTGAGTAGAAGATCATACGCGAGTACGAGTGCAATATTGTCAACACAAAGGCCCATTTTGTATGACTTGCAAAGGATGGAGGTAGAATTAAAGACTCCAGGGACCCACATGATGATGGCGAATATACGAGTAGAACCGACTTTAATTAATAAAGTTAAAGCTGCTCAAGCTACAGACCTGGGGCTGATGCAAATGAAGAAGAAAGTGCAAGAAGGTGCTATTCCAGAAGCAAGAATCGATGAAGAAGGAATACTTCGAGTCAACTCTAGACTTTGTGTTCCGAACGATTCTGAGTTGAAGCATAGAATCATGATGGAGGCACACAACACCCCATTTGCAATCCATCCTGGGAGTACCAAAATGTATCATGATATTCGACACAAATTTTGGTGGAACAATATGAAGAGAGTGATCGCGGAGTTTATCTCGAGGTGTTTAACTTGTCAACGAGTAAAGGCGGAGCATCAAGTGCCAAAGGGTCCATTGCAACATCTTAAGATTCCGGAATGGAAGTGGGAACACATTATAATGGATTTCGTTACAGGTCTTCCCAAAGTTTCTCAAGGTATAGATGCGATTTGGGTTATTGTTGATAGATTAACCAAGTCTGCTCATTTCTTACCTATACGAGAAACTTATTTCCTTGAACATCTTGCTTGTATGTACGTGAATGAGATTGGGCGATTGCATGGCATGCCAGTATCCATAGTTTCGGATCGTGACCCAAGATTCACTTCAAGATTTTGGGTAAGCTTACAGAAAGCTATGGGCACGGATTTACGATTCAGTTCAGCATACCATCCTCAAACGGACGGACAATCAGAGAGGACTATTCAAACCCTTGAAGATCTATTAAGACTCTGTGTCCTAGATTTCAAAGGAAGCTGGGATAAGTACTTGCCACTGGTGGAATTCTCCTACAACAACAGTTATCAAGCAAGTATAGGCATGGCTCCATTTGAGGCGTTGTATGGATGAAAATGTTGTTCTCCAGTATGCTGGGATGAGGTGGGAGAAGCAACGTTGTTGGGACCAGAGTTAGTACGCATGACTACAGAAAAGATCCAAATGATTCGATAACGAATTCAAACTTCACAAGATCGACAAAAGAGTTATGCTGATCTTCATAGAAAGGACGTAGAGTTTAATATTGGAGATCATGTATTGTTACGTGTTGCTCCATGGAAGGGAGTTACAAGATTTGGAAAGAGAGGAAAGCTCAATCCAAGATTTGTTGGTCCATTTGAGATTCTTGACCGAATAGGAAACGTAGCCTATAGACTCGCGTTACATCCAAGTATGTCTCGTGTTCATAATGTGTTCCACATATCTATACTTCGTAAATATGTGAAAGACCCGAACCACATTATTGCGTTAGAACCAGACGAGATAGCTGAAGATTTAACATACGAAGAGATACCTGTTAAGATCTTGGATAGGAAAGAGCATGTCCTACGCAGCAAGATTATACCACAAGTTAAGATTTTGTGGAGAAACCATGCTATTGAGGAAATGACATGGGAGTTGGAGTCAGAAATGAAAGTGAAGTACCCTCACCTTTTCGATACACCAGGTACGTACGTCAATTTCGAGGACGAAATTTCATAAGGAGGGGAGGTTGTAAGACCCCAACTTATTATAAATAAAATTGAATTTTCCTTTATTCATTATTCTAAATTAATAAGGGTTAATTTGATATAATACTTTGGTTATGGGTGAAATGTGAAAATTTTTACAAAATAAACAAGTGGTTATAAAATAATCATTGTTGTCGTGGAATATTCGTTTGGTCGTGGAATATTCTTTTTGTCGGGAATATTCGTACGACGGCGCAGTCAATTGTGGGCCCCATAACGGAAAACGGTTGGATGAAAGAAAACGATATAAAGATTGAGTTTTATAAATAACGGCGTAAATTATTACCGTTAACACTGTTGGATTACCTGGTGGTTAAAATACAGTAATACGCGTGGTTGCACAGTAGCACACGGTATTGCACAGTATTGTTGAATTATTGATTCGTACGTAAGAAGACACTACTCAATAATTGTTACAGTAATTACTGTTCATTATTTTATTGATTCAATAATTGCTGCGTTGATATTTATATTATTATTGTGTCAATAATTGTCACTGCACAGTATTTTCCATTATCAGATCAATAATTCATATTATTTGAATAATATTATCAGATAACATTATTGGCAGTGTCTAGAAAGTTCTGTCTAAGGAGAGGTTTGGTCACCTAATTGCGCACCAGTAAGGAGAAATCCTTATTGGAAAGCCCCTCTATCTTGGGAACGGCCTGGTTGTCAGTACTGTGATTCTGTAATATTATTTTTGAATAATTAATTATTGATTATTATGATAAAGAAAATATTTATTTTATGTGGATATAGATGGAGGAAATTTTTAATGTGACAATTGTTGAAAATTAATATTTTATCTTTTTCTGATAAAATAATTCATTTAAATATATTATTTTAATAATATATTAACGGTGATATTTTTATAATGAATGTGGGATATATGAGTATATGAGGAGGAAGAGTATTTTTGTGGCATTAAATGTTTAACACATGTTTTGTGTGTCGGTGGACACAATTCTTGACCGAAAATTTATTATAGACTGTAAAATCGCCTATTTGTGGATTTCGGTCAATTTCTGTTTGGAATTTGGAAAAACTTCCTTCTGCAAAGTTGTAGATAATTGAATTTCCTATTAAAACAAGCGAGATTCAAATTTTTTGATAAAAGACCTATTTATTGTGAATTATTGAAGTTCCGCAGTTCCGAAATAATTGATTTTTGGAAATTTTAATTATTTTATTTAAGAAAAACGTTTTTGTGGTTGTTGGCACATGGGTGGCTGATGTTTTTGATCAAAGATGGCTGATGGCTTTCAAAATTGGTTGGTGAAGGTTGGTGTGGAATAAGAAAAAGAAAATGATATTTTATTAATTTAGTCTCCTTTGGCGTTCTAACATTATCCTATAAATAGAGGGCTAAGTTAGAATTGAAAATCACACCAGAAACAAAGTTCTCTCTTTCTCTCTCTATATTGTTGAGCGTATTCTCGTGAGTATACTTTGAGTGTTGCTATACGGTGCGAGTTTCTGTCAGCATTATACCAAAATTCAGTCAGAAGTACGATTATTTTGAGGTAAGGGATATTATTTTCTTCTTAAATGATATTTTTTTCTTCAATATCATTATACCGAAATATTGGTGAACTTTTTAATCAAATTTGGAACATTTTGTGTCGGGGTTACTATTCACGTATACGACACTATTCACGTATACGGCATTATTCACGAATACAACAGTATTCACCGAAAAATGAAAAAATTTTTTTGTCCAAAATATCTATTATGGTTACTAGATTTGATTGGATCCATGTTTTGATCTTCATTCTTGAAGTTTGGCTCATAATTATTTATTATGGAGTATTTTTGAATTTGGACAAACTAAAGTACGAATCCTTAATCCTTAATCATTGTCATTTTGTTTCACTGGATTCGTTTCTAAAAAAAAAATATTTTTCATCATCCTCAGTCCTAAATGATGATACTACTGAATATCTTTGGCCTGTAGTGCAAAGATGAATGATTAACTGATGAATATCTTTGGCCTGTAGTGCAAAGATGAGCAGGTATTGAGATGAACATGACCAACTGGTGATATAAATGAATATCTTTGGCCTGTAGTGCAAAGATGATTAAAGATGTATATTGATTGTTGTTACAGGGATGAAATATTGATGATGGACTTTTAAACTTTAGAAGACATTAGAATTCATTCTCTACGTGACTCTTCTAATGGATTGCTGTTTCCGCTGTATTTGTTGATCTAAAACTTGTTGTCGATTGTATTCTATTAGATTTTTTCCCTGTTGAAGACTAACGATAATTTGTTGTATATTATCTTAGTCATAATATTCTTTACTGGGCTAGTTGAGCTCACCCTTTTCCTTTTTGTTCCATTTTTCTTCTCAGGAGGTGAGAACATAGCAGGATCGAGTCGGGGTATGGAGTGATGGTTCTAGGAAGATGTTTTAGATGTCCTCACTATTTCTGTAAAATAGTGTATGAATAATTATAATAAGGACTTATTTGGGTGTGTATATTGTCTAGAAGACAATATTTGTATTTAAACTCACAGTTTGTATTGTCGTATTCTACACGACATCTGTATTATCAAAGTTGCAGTTTGCTTTCTATACCATGTATTTTGGAGACTCAGAATGAGTGTTGTATACCTATTTTGGGGGCGTCACATATATTGTTTTATTTAGAATATGTTTTATATTTAAGTCTTCATGCCCCTGCCACATCATCGCCGTTTGTCTATTTGTCATTTCTATTAACGGCAGGGGCACGAGAGACCCAAAAATGTAACGTTAAGGGTATTTTTGGACAAAAAAAAGTATAACGTGCTCGGTAGACATCGGGGTAAAAGTCAGAGGTATTTTTGAACCTTCTCCCATTACATAATATATGATACGTTATTCATATGCAAGTTTTAAATTAAGGAGATGGTAGGAGTTTTAAATTTATATTCTTAAAACAATAAATCTACTATCATATAGTACAACCGCTCACATACCGCTTACATATATTCATATACATATTTTGATAGCCCACGTGCATAGCGAATCACGTGGGCCATCAAAATATACATATAAGTGTATGTGAATCGTATGTTAGTGTATGTGATAATAAACTTATTTATCTTGAAAAGTATCTCAAATAATATGTCATCTTACTATTTATTGGATATATTTTATGTAAGACCCCAACTTTTTGAATAAAGATTAAATTTTTTTGAAATATATTTTTGAATATTATGGTGTGGATTTGATATAATGTTATAGTTGTGGGTAATATTTACAAATTTTACAAAGTATGCAAGTTGTTATATAATATTCGATTGGTCGGGAAATATTCGTTTTAACAGGGAATATTCGTACAACGGCACAATCATTGGTGGACCCCTCAACAGAATTATTGTCGGATTGAGAAAATGACAAAAATACTTTATAAAAATAGCGGCGGAAGTTTTACCGTTAACTGTTGAACTACCCGATAGTAAAAGTACAGTAATACGCGTGGTTGTATAGTAACACACGGTATTGATTATTGATGCTTACGTGATAAGTCACTCAGTTATACTCAATTATTGCTACAGTAATTGCTGCATCATATCTATCATATTATTGATTCAATTATTGTCACAGTATCATCTGCATAAAATATTTTTTAATAAATCAATACTTAAGACGACAAAGTTATTCATATTATAAATTTCAATATTTACAATGTCTAGAAGTTTTGTCAAGGAGAGGTTTGGTTACCTAATTGCGCGCCAATAGGGAGAAATCCTTATTGGAAAGCCCCCTCTTTCCTAGGAACGACCTGTTTGATAAATATTGTGAGTTATAATATTAATGATGATTGTTGTTCGGAGTTGAATTTGGAGACGCGGACGTGATATTTGTAAAAATAGTCTATAAACACAAAATTTTTTGGGATTCACTATTTGGTCAAAAAGTCAACAGTTGACTTTTTCGGGAAAAGTCAAACTTCAAAATTTCAAAATTTATATTTTTGATAAAAATAGTTTCATTATGTTGGAATTGTTTGTGTTAGTGAAAATCGACATTTATTCCGATGATAATTGATGTATAGGGGTTATATTGATAAATCGGGTAATTTATCGGATAAATGAGCAATTAATTGCTACTAGTTCACATGCTTATATAACTATTTATTCACATATGTGTACTATTGAATCACATTATTTACTATTAGGGGAGTTGGTGCAAGATTGATAATACTTGCATGACTAAGTTAAAAATTGAGGTATAGATGGAGGTACTATACTGTAATTCGTATTTTTCACATGATTATACTATTGATTCACATAATTGAACTATTGATTCACATTATTTACTATTAGTGGAGTTGGTGCAAGATGGATAATACTTGCAGGACTAAATTAAAAATAAAAGAAAAGTTGGAGGTATTGTACTGTAATTTTTCGAGCACCAAAACGTGCAATTATCGAAACTATATTTTCCTATAAATAGAAACTCATTCTTCCTTCATTTCTCACCAATTCACAAAAGCTTTAGAGCGATTATTATAGAGAGAAATTATAGAGAGAAAGAAGAAGAGAAGTCTGCTACTTCACTACTCCAGTATCCAGTTTTTTCCAAGGTAGGGAATATTATTTGTTGTACTCGTAGGGAGTATTATTTCTTTCTTATCTATGAAGAGAACTTCTGTTATTCCATTCTTATTATTCTATTGGAATAACCTGTATACGCGGGCTACCCTATACTTGGTGAAATTCTTCTGTTGTTCCATTCTTTATCATTCTGTTGGAACATCTTGTCTGTGCATTCTACGCCAGACCTGGTTCCGTCTTTACTATTCTGTTGGAATATCCTGTCTGTGCGTTTTACGCCAGACCTGATTCCGTCTTTATTATTATGTTGGAATATCCTGTCTGTGCGTTTTACGCCGGACCTAATTCTGTCTTTATTATTCTATTGGAATAACCTGCCTGTGCGGTCTATCGCATGCCTGGTTATTTTTTTTGTTATTCCATTCCTTATTATACTCAGTTGGTTAAAGTTTTGACTTCTATACTCCATGAAATTAGTGGAATATCCTTGATATTTGCGCTTCATCCAGTATCTTTTCATAAAAATGTTCTTCTGAGCATTCTTGAACTTTACTCTACAAAGCAGTATCATGTTGACAATTTGGACGTTATTAGTTCCTGGATAAAATAATTCTTGAACTTGTTTTATTGAATTCTTATATCATTGTCATCATCCTCATGTTTATATTTCGTTGAAAGTCTTTTGTGGCCTATAATGCAATGATGGACTTGGTATGATTATGACCAGGGATTATTCGGTGTAATCTTGACCGTAATGTTACAAATGATGTGGTAAAAGTCCTCATTGGCCCGTAGTGCATTGATGGAAAGTTGTTGGCATGATCATGACCATTAATGAATACACAAATATTCTTGGCCTGTAGTGCATGGATAATTGTGGTCGTGATACTAAAGAATATCCTTGGCCGTAGTGCAGGGGTGATTCGATGATGTGGATTATTTATTAAGCTGAGTCCCATCGATAAAAGTGATGAAAAACCTTCTAAATTATAAAAGATATTAGATTTTATTCTCTACTTGACTCTTTTAATGGATTTCTTGTTCCGCTGCAGTTAAACTTGATGGTTGTTATATTATACCAGTTTAATACTGTTGAAGGGTAACGATAATATATTATGCATTATCTTAGTCAGAATATTTCCTACTGGGCTAGTTGAGCTCACCCTTTTACTTTTATTGTTCTCTTCAGGAAATGAGAACGTAGCAAGGACTAGTCGGAGAACGGAGTGACGGACCAGATGATAGCATTAGTAGTCCTCACTATTCTGTGAAATAGTGTGATAATAATTGTAATGAGGACTCCTTTTGAGTTTGTATAATCTCTAGTAGATAATATTTGTATTCAAACTCACAGCTTATGTTTTGTCGTATTATACACGACAGTTGTATTATTAAGTTGTATTTGAATTATGTACCATGTATCTGGCGTCTCAAGATGGGTGATGTATACCTAATTTTGGGGGCATCACATTTTATTTGATTGTTTATGCTATAAATTATCATTAAAATATTAAATGTCTTGTCATTAGAGGCCAATTTGAGATTTTTAGCATTACTTTTTAAGATAATATGTTTTCTTTTTTTTAATTTATAAGATTATTATTATTATTTTTGAAAGTCAAATTTTAATAATTTTAAATTCAACATTTATGAGATTAATAATTATGAAATAATGAATTTTATTAATTTACAATACAATCAATGCATTAATTATAGTTTAAATCAATTTTGATCAAATAAAATTTTAAGATATAATAAATTAATTTAAAATAAAATACATTTTAATCAATTTTGTTTAAGATATTATCAATTAATTTTAAATGAGAGAATATCAAAAAACTCCATGTTTTCCATAATATACCCTACGTACAGTATATTAAAGATTTTTTTTCCTCTCTCTTTAAATTAGTGGACATCATGAAAAACTTTTGATAATAAAAATGGTCTTAAAATTGTCCATTAATTACAATTCCACCTTTTTCCACACAATGTCACACCATTCATCCATGTAGGACCCACTACATTTAATGTGTATTAGCCTTGACAACCGAAATTGCATAATATACCCCTTCTTTTTCCTTTTCTTCTCCACTCGAGTTCAAATGTAGGGCAATAAAACATCTTCCAAAAAAGTATTTCAAAATTTTGTAAGGAATAAACACATTAATAAATTATGGAAACAAATATTTTTATATAAATAAGAAATAATATTTTTATATAAATCTCTTTTATACAAATTATGACGCTCCCAAAATAGGTATACATCACTCATTTTGAGTCATCAAATACATGGTATAGAACTTAAATACAAACTTCATTTATACAATACGACAAAACGTAGCTGAGAGTTTTAACACGAATATTGTCTCGTAGACAATATCCAAATTCAAAAGGAGTCGTCATTGTAAATATTATCACAATATTTGATAGAATAGTGATGACTACTATAACCACCATCTTAGACCATCACTCCATTCTCCGACTAGTCCCAGTTATATTCTCATTTCCTGAAGAGAACAATGAAAGCAAAGAGTGAGTTCAATTAGCCCAGTAAAAAATATTATAGCTAAGATAATGCAGAATAAATTATCGTTAGTGTGACGCCCCCAAAATAGGTATACATCACCCATTCCGAGTCGCCAAATACATGGTACTGAATATAAATACAAACTTAAATATACAACATGGGTTGTGAGTTTTAATACAAATATTATCTTCTAGACAGTATTCAAACTCAAAATAAGTCATTAATACATTTATTATCACACTATTTTAAAGAATAGTGAGGATTACTAATGCAAACATCTAGACCGTCACTCCGTTCCCCGACTAGTCCCAGTTATATTCTCATTTCCTGAAGAGAACAATGAAAGCAAAGGGTGAGCTCAATTAGCCCAGTAAGAAATATTATGACTTAGATAATGCAGAATAAATTATCTTTAGCCTTCAACAGTGTTAAACTGATAAAATACAATAAATATCAAGTTTAACTGCAGTGGAACAAGCAATCCATTAGAAGAGTCAAATAGTGTATAAAATCTGCTATCTTCTATGATTTAAAAGATTTTTCATCACTTTTATCGCTGAGACTCAGCTTAATAAATAATTCACATCATCGAATCATCCCTGGACTACGGCCAAGAATATTCATTAGTATCACGACCACAAATTATCCATGCACTACGGGCCAAGGATATTCGTGTTTCATCAATGGTTATGATCATGCCAATAACTGCCCATCAATGCAGTACGGGCCAATGAGGACTTTTACCACATCATTTGTAACATTACGGTCATGATTATACCGAATAATCCCTGGTCATAATCATACCAAGTCCATCTAAGCACTACGACCACAGATGACTTTCAACATAATATAAGTATGAGAATGATGACAATGATATAAGAATTCAATTAAAAGAAAACAAATGATAAATTTTTAAAGATTTATAATTTAATTTATCCAGAATTCAATAATATCCAAATTGTCAACAAGATACTGCTTTGTGGAGTAAAATTCAAGAATAATATTGTATCAAAAATGTTTTGTACCGAAAAGAAATCAATTTTTGTCATGAATAGTACTCTTGGTGAGTAGTAACTGAGTGAATAGTACCTTGCGAATAGTAATTTTGGGAATAGTAACCCGGCATGAAAAAGTTAAAACTTATCAAGAATGCTCAGAATAATATTTCCATGAAAAGATACTAGATGAAGCGCAAATATAAAGGATATTCTACTAATTTCATGGAGTATAGAAGCCAAAACTTAACAAAATGAGTATAGAATTCGAAATCTAAAACGAAATAATAATACTTACATACTACAGAGTATGTAAGAAAACATTATTTTATATGAATGTTGAACAAAAATAACATCCCTTACCTTGAAAAGAAGAGTAATTTAACTGGTATAGCGGAGATATTTTTGAAGAAAACTTTCACTATTTTCTACGCTCGAAGCTTTCTAAAACTCGAAAGAAATACGCTCAATATTATAGAAGAAGAATTCTCTGATTCTGGTGTGATTTTCAATTCTAACTAAGCATCCTATTTATAGGAGAATGAAAATGATACTATTTGAATTTTATAAAATCACGGGCGAGCAGTTGCAATTTCACGGGCGTACTGACTAATTCATATAATTGTTACTGTGCACTGTATAGTAAAATATTATGCAAATAAAATAAAATATATTATATTTTTCATAAAAAACAAAACTTATAATTATATATACATACAAAAATAGTAAACCACCCGTGAAACCTCCCTGCCAATTTCAATTTTCAACATATGTGGGCCCCACCCATGTCATCATCACATGTGGGCTCCACCTCTTATAATGAATAATTTTTTACCGATTATTTTGAAAAATGGGTAAATGGGGGTCCATATAATAAACAAAATTTACACAAATACTTCATAAAAGAACCCCTCAATATTTTTAACAACATTTATTTATCATTATTATAACTTGCAATATTAACAACCAGATCGTTTCCAGGAAAGATGGGGCTTTCCAATAAGGATTTCTCCCTATTGACACGCAATTAGGTGACCAAACCTCTCCTCGATAGAACTTTCTAGACATTGTTAATTATGAAAATAATAATATGAATAACTTTTTATCTCAATTATTGATTTAATAATATAAAAAATAATTTGACAATAATTAAAAATAACGTGAAATACTATGCAGCAACTACTATCGAAATAATTGAACACAAATGAGTGACTTCTCACGTAAGTATCAATAATTAATCCTGTGTGCTACTATGCAACCACGCGTATTACTGTACTTTTAACACCGGTTATTTCAATAGTTAACAGTGAAACTTCTGTCGTTATTTTCATAAAAAGATATTTCTGTCATTTTCTCATTTTGACAATAATTACGTTGTGGGGTCCACCAATGATTGTGCCGTCGTACGAATATTTCTTGTTAAAATGAATATTCCCCGACCAATCGAATATAATATAACAACTTGCGTACTTTGTAATATTTATAAATATTATCCACAACTATAACAAATTCAAACCTTAATATTCAAAAATGATATTTATAGAAAAATTCATCTGTATTCATAAAAGTTGGACTCTTACAACCTCCCTTTCTTATTAAATTTTGCCCTCGAAATTAGGGTACATACCTGGTATGACGAATAGGTGAGGATACCTTGATTTCATTTCATATTCTAACTTCTAGGTCATTTCCTCAACATCGTGATTTCTCCACAAAACTTTGACTTGAGGTATAACCTTGGAACATAAAATATGTTCCTTCTTATCCAAGATTTTAACAGGAACTTTTTCATACGTTAAATCTTCCGTTATTTCGTCCGGTTCCAACTCAATAATATGTTTCGGGTCTTCCACATATTTACGTAATATGGATATGTGAAAAACATTATGAACACGAGACATACTTGGCGGTAAGGCGAGTCTATAGGTCACAGTGCCTACTCGGTCAAGGATTTCAAATGGACCAATGAATCGAGGATTGAGCTTTCATCTCTTTCCAAATCTCGTAACTCCTTTCTATGGTGCCACACGTAACAACACATGCTCTCCAACATTGAATTCTACATTTTTTTGATGAAGATCAGCATAACTCTTTTGTCGATCTTGTGAGGTTTTAATACGTTGCTGGATCATTTGAATCTTTTCCGTAGTCATACAAACCAATTTCGATCCCAATAACGTTGAATCACCCACCTCGTCCCAACATACTGGAGAACGACACTTGCGCCCATACAACGCCTCGAATAGAGCCATGCCAATACTTGATTGATAACTTTTGTTGTAGGAAAATTCCACCCTTGGCAAGAACATGTCCCAACTTCCTTTGAAGTCAAGGACACAGAGTCTTAATAGATCCTCAAGAGTTTGAATAGTCCTCTCCAACTGTCCGTCTGTTTGAGGGTGATATGCCGAACTAAATCATAAATCCGTGCCCATAACGTTTTGCAAACTAACCCAAAATCGTGAAGTGAATCTTGGGTCTCGATCAGAAACTATGGATACTGGCATACCATGCAGTCTTACAATCTCGTTTATGTATATACGAGCAAGACGTTCAAGTGTATAAGTTTCTCTTATAGGTAAGAAATGAGCAGACTTGGTCAATCTATCAACAATGACCCAAATTACATCTATGCCTTGAGAAACCTTGGGAAGACCAGTAACGAAATCCATGGTAATGTGCTCCCACTTCTATTCTGGAATTTCAATTGGTTGCAACGGACCTTTTGGCACTTGATGCTCCGCCTTGAATCATTGACAAGTTAAACACCTTGAGATAAACTCTGCGATCTCTCTCTTAATATTGCTTTACCAAAATGTATGTCGAAGATCACGATACATTTTGGTACTCCCATGATGGATTGCAAATGGTTTGTTGTGCGCCTCCATCATGATTTTATACTTTAAGTCATAATCGTTAGGAACACAAAGTCCGGAGTTGACTCAAAGTATTCCTTCTTCATCGATTCTTGCTTCCGGAATAACACCTTCTTGCAATTTCTTCTTCATATGCATTAGCTCCAGGTCTGTAGCTTGAGCAGCTTTAACTTTATCGATTAAAGTCGGTTCCACTCGTATATTTGCCATCATCACGTGGGTCCCTGGAGGTTTTAACTCTATCTCCATCCTTTGTAAGTCATACAAAATAAGCCTTTGCGTTGACAATAACGCACTCGTACCTGTATATGATTTTCTACTCAATGCGTCAGCTACTACGTTTGCTTTTCCAGGATGGTATTAAATAGTATGATCATAATCTTTCAACAGTTCAAGCCAATGTTAATGTCGCATGTTGAGTTCCTTTTTAGTGAAGAAATATTTGAGATTTTTATGATCCGTATAGATCTCCACTTTCTCCCCATACAGGTAATGCCTCCAAATTTTAAGTGCGAAGACAACAACTGCCAACTATAGATGATGAGTAGGATAATTCCTCCCATATTCTTTGATTTATCGAGAGGCATAGGCTATGACTTTCCCATATTGCATGAGAACACATCCTTACCCTTTGCCTGAAGCATCACTGTAGATGACAAATTCCTCTGAGCTAGATAGTATTGTCAGAACAGGTGCTGAAATGAGTCTCCTCTTGAGTTCTTGAAAACTCTTCTCACATTCCTCCCTCCAACCGAATTTTGTATCTTTCTGAGTCAGCTGAGTTAATGGAGTAGCGATTCGAGAAAACCCTTCTACGAATCTCTGATTATAACCAGTTAAACTGAGAAAGCTACGTACTTTGGTCACTGATTTAGGTTGCTCCCAGCTTTGTATCGCTTCAATCTTTGCCGGGTCAACAGATATTCCATGACTTGATACTACATGTCCAAGGAATGCTACTTCCTCAAGCCAGAACTCACATTTCTTCAACTTGACATATAACTTGTTTTCACGAAGCTTTTGGAGTATCACCCTCAAGTGTTGCTCATGATCTTCACGCCTTTTGGAGTAAATGAGGATGTCATCAATAAAGACGACCAAAAAGTGCCAAATATTCCTTGAATACTCGGTTCATCATATCCATAAAGGCAACAGGAGCATTAGTCAATCCAAAAGATATGACTAAGAATTCGTAATTCCCGTACCGAGTTCTGAAAGTCGTCTTTGGAATGTCATCGGTTTTAATTTTTAATTGATGATATCCGGAATGAATATTGATCTTTGAAAAGAATTTGGCGCCTTGCAACTGGTCAAACAGGTCATCAATGCGAGGCAACGGGTATATATTTTTGACAGTGACATGGTTCAACTCCCGATAATCAATACAAAGTCGCATACTCTCATCTTTCTTCTTCACGAATAGAATAGGAGAACCCCAAGGAGACGTACTAGGACGAATGAAACCAATGTCTAACAATTCCTGTAGTTGGGCCTTTAACTCTTGAAGTTCAATAGGAGCCATTCGATATGGGGCTTTGGAAATGGGTTTTGTACTAGGTTCAAGGTCGATACAAAATTTAATTTCACGCTCTGAGGGTAGGCCAGGAAGTTTTTCAGGGAATACATCAGGAAATTTATTAACAATAGAAATATCATTCAAAACTGACATATTTTTGTTTAAATCTGTGACATGAGCTAAGAAAGCTTGACATCCGTTTTTCAATAAACGAATAACTTTATGGTTTGAGATGACAGTGATTGATTTTAATGGTTTAGTTGTTTGAATTTGCATAATAGGTTGGTTAGGAATATAAAAGCTAGCAACCTTACGAAAATAATCAATTTTTGCATGATGAGTAGTTAACCAATCAATCCCTAGAATTACGTCAAACACAAGTATTTTTAAGGAAATAAGATCGACAGGTAATGTGAGGGTACCGATTTGAACCAAACAAGACTTATAAACAGTGGATGTAATGAAGGTTTCTCCCAACAGAGTTTCAACAGATAAGTCAAAGTCTAATTTCTCCAGAGTCAAATTTAAACGTTAAGCGCAAGTAGGAGAAATAAAAGAATGGGTAGAACCGATATCAAATAAGGTATATACTTCACTAGAGTTTATGATAAGCTTACCCGTGATAACCTCGTTCGGGTTCCTTGCTTTCTGGGAGGTCACAACAAACGCTATCCCTTGAACTACTAGTTTTGACTTGTCTGGGACGGCATTTGGTGTCACCATCCGAATTGGACTTGGCTTCCCTATACGACAAAATCTAGCTAGGTGACCTTCTCTTTCATAATTGTAACACGTTTTGGACTACTGCGCACAGTTTGGACTGATGTCCCCTTCCCCTCCGCATTTTAAGCATATGATAGGTGGTCGTTCTCCTTCCTTAACAACGGGTGTTGGTCCTGATGTCTTTCCATCATTGTTGAATCTCCTCTTCTTGAAATGTCCACTTTTACTATCTTAGCCATGATTACCACCGAAGTGGTTACCATTTCTGGCATGTTGATTCCCTCCACGTTTGTTGTCACCGCTTTGATGACTGCTACCACTAGTATTATCATTTTTCCAGCTGCTTTCTCTTGGTTGGGTTGACTCGTTATTGCGCTCCAATAACTAAGCCCTATTTACAACATCTGAATACAAACACAGTTTGTCAGAAATTAGATATTGATGTATCTCAGGTTTCAAACCTCTTAGAAACATCCGCGTCATTCTCTCCTCATTATCAACCAAGTGGGACGAAAATCGGGACAACTCGGCAAACTTAGCTTCGTATTGCCACACAGTCATATTGTTTTGCTCCAGTTTAATGAACTCTACCTCTTTCATGTGACGAATACTTTTAGAAAAGTACTTGTCGTTGAACAGTTCTTGGAACTTCTCTCAAGACATCTTCAGTGCGGCAGGTTGAGTACGCGTTACCGATTCCCACTAGTAATCTGCCTCTCCTTGCAACATAAAGGTGGCAAAGGGAACCTTTTGCTCCTCGAAGCATCCCAAGACATCAAATATCTTGGTGATCTGCTTTATCCACGTCTCCGCCTTAAGTGGTTTTGGCTCTCCAATAAACTCCGGTGGTCCCAGCTTCTTGAACTATTTAGCGGTGACCATCCGAGTGTTGCCAGTGTTTCCACCTGCATTTTGAACAGGAGTCTCTCTTACCTGATGTTGTACGAATTGCAGAAAGCTCCTAAACATTCCGTCATTCGTCATTTGGTCGGTGTTTTTGTTCACCTGAGGATTATTGCCTTCTTGATGCACATTATCCTGGGTGTTGATCTGTGGTGACTCAACGGTCTCATGTGCTCCATTGCTATTCTCAAAATTATCGGATGTCATTTTCAAACATTGCCACAAAACAAGGATTAATTGATATGCCACATATTATCCCTATATTCTAACCGACCATTTAAATAACAAATAAACTTAGGTAGGTCATACTAGCGAAGGAATTACCCGTCTCTCTCCTCCTAGTTCTAGTCTCACATCTCAGCTAGGGATCATATCCCTAAGCTTTGATACCAACTGTGACTCCTCCAAAATAAGTATACATCCCCCATTCTGAGTCACCAAATATATAGTACAGAATACAAATACAAACTTAAATATACAACATGAGTTGTGAGTTTTAATATAAATATTGTCTTCCAGACATTATTCAAACTCAAAATAAGTCTTCAATACATTTATTATCACATTATTTCAAAGAATAGTGAGGACTACTATTGCAAACATCTGGATCATCACTCCATTCCCCGATTAGTCCCAGTTATATTCTCATTTCCTGAAGAGAACAATGAAAGCAAAGGGTGAGCTCAACTAGCTCAATAAGAAATATTATGACTAAGATAATACAGAATAAATTATCGTTAACCTTCAACAGTGTTAGACTGATAAAATATAATAAACATCAAGTTTAACTGCAGCGGAACAAGCAATCCATTAGAAGAGTCAAGTAGAGTATAAAATCTACTATCTTCTATGATTTAAAAGGTTTTTCATCACTTTTATCGCTGAGACTCAGCTTAATAAATAATCCACATCATCGAATCATCCCTGCACTATGGCCAAGGATATGCATTAGTATCACAACCACAAATTATCCATGCACTACGGGCCAAGGATATTTGTATTTTCATTAATGGTCATGATCATGCCAACAACTGTCCATCAATGCACTACGGGCCAATGAGGACTTTTACCACATCATTTGTAACATTACGGTCAAGATTATACCAAATAATCTCTGGTCATAATCATACCAAGTCCATCAATGCACTACAGCCACATATGACTTTCAACATAATATAAGCATGAGGATGATGACAATGATATAAGAATTCAATTAAAAGAAAGCAAATGATAAAATTTTAAAGATTTATAATTTTATTTATCCAGAATTCAATAATGTCCAAATTGTCAACATGATACTGTTTTGTGGAGTAAAATTCAAGAATAATATTGTATCAAAAGTGATTTGGACCGAAAAGAAATCAATTTTTGTCATAAATAGTACCTCGGGTGAATAGTAACTGAGTGAATAGTAACTTCGGGAATAGTAACCCCGTGAATAGTACCCCGACATGAAAAAGTTATAACTTATCAAGAATGCTCAGAATAATATTTTCTTAAAAAAAACTGGATGAAGCTCAAATATCAAGGATATTCTAATAATTTCATTGAGTATAGAAGCCAAAACTTAACAAAATGAGTATAGAATTCGAAATCAGAAACAAAATAATATTACTTACAAACTAAAGAGTATGGAAGAAAATATTATTTTATATGAATATTGAACAAAAATAACATCCCTTACCTTGAAAAGAAGAGTATTCCAACTGGTATAGCGGGGATATTCTTGAAGAAAACTTTCACTATTTTCTACGCTCGAAGCTTTCTAAAACTCGAAAGAAATACACTTAATATTATAGAAGAAGAATTCTCTGATTCTGGTGTGATTTTTAATTCTAACTAAGTATCCTATTTATAGGAGAATGAAAAGGACACTATTTGAATTTTATAAAATCACGGGTGAGCAGTTGCAATTTCACGGGCGTACTGACTGATTCATATAATTGTTACTGTGCACTGCATAGTAAAATACAGTGAAAATAAAATATAATATATTCTATTTTTTATAAAAAAACAAAACTAATAATTATATATAAATATATACAAAAATAGTAAACCACCCGTGAAACCTCCCTGCCAATTTTAATTTTCAACACATGTGAGCCCAACCCATGTCATCATCACATGTGGGCTCCACCTCTTATAATGAATAACTTTCTACCGATTATTTTGAAAAATAGGTAAATGGGGGTCCATATAATAAGAAAAATTTACAAAAATACTTCATAAAACAACCCCTCAATATTTTTAACAACATTTATTCATCATTATTATAACTCACAATTTTAACAATCAGATCGTTTCTAGGAAAGACTTGGCTTTCCAATAAGAATTTCTCCCTATTGGCGCGCAATTAGGTGACCAAACCTCTCCTCGACAGAACTTTCTAGACATTGTTAATTATGCAAATAATAATATGAATAACTTATCATCTCAATTATTGATTTAATAATATAAAAAATATTGTGACAATAATTGAAAATAACGTGAAATACTATGCAACAACTACTGTGGCAATAATTAAACACAACTTAGTGACTTCTCACGTAAGCATCAATAATTAATACAATGTGCTACTATGCAACCACGCGTATTACTGTACTTTTAACACCGGTTATTTAAACTGTTAGCGGTAAAATTCCGCCGTTATTTTCATAAAAAGATATTTTTGTCATTTTCTCATTCCGACAATAATTATGTTGTGAGGTCTACCAATGATTGTGCCGTCGTACAAATATTCCCTGTTAAAACGAATATTTTCCGACCAATCGAATATAATATAACAACTTGCGTACTTTGTAAAATTTATAAATATTACCCACAACTATAACATTATAACAAATTCAAACCTTAATATTCAAAAATGATATTTATAGAAAAATTCATCTTTATTCATAAAAGTTGGGGTCTTACAGTTAGCCTTCAACAGTGTTAAACTGATAGAATATAATACACAACAAGTTTAACTGCAACGGAATAAACAATCCATTAGCAGAGTCAAGTAGATCATGATATCTACTACATTCTATGATTTAAAAATTCATTATTAATATTTTATCGCTGTAACACAGCTCAATAAATAATTCACATCATTGACTTATCCATGCACTACGGGCCAATGATGTAAGACCCCAAATTTTATGAAATAAAAGTATTCAATATTTCTATTTCGGTAAATAGTTAAATTGATAAAAGTTTAAAGTTAAGGATGATATTTGAAAATTTTGCAGAGTAAGAAAGTTGTTATAAAATATTCGTTGTGTCGGGAAATATTCGTTTGGTTGGAGAATATTCTTTTTGTCGAAGAATATTTGTACGACGACACCAACATTGGTGGACCGGCAATGGAAGTATTGTCGTAGTTAGAAAACGACAGAAATATTTTTTTTATAAAAATAACGGCGAAAGTTTTACCGTTAAACTGTTGAAATACCCAGTGATAAAAGAATAGTAATACGCGTGGTTGCATAGTAGCACACGGTATTGATTATTGATGCTTACGTGAGAAGTCACACAATTATACTCAATTATTGCCACAGTAATTGCTACATAGTATCTCACGTTATTTGTTTCAATTATTGTCACAGTATCATCTGCATAATATTTTATATTACTAAATCAATAATTGAGACGACAAAGTTATTTATATTATTATTTGCAATATTTACAATGTCTAGAAAGTTTTGTCAATAAGAGATTTGGTCACCTAATTGCGCGCCAATAGGGAGAAATCCTTATCGGGAAGCCCCCTCTTTCCTGGAATGATCTGGTTGTTAAATATTGTGAGTTATAATATTAATGATGAATAATTGTTAATAGATTAAAAATGTGCTTGTTAAAGATAAGTGATTTGTGATAAATATTTATTTAATTTTTGATATAAATAAAGGGGTTTGTTATAAGGTATTTGTTATAAGTTTGGCTTATTATTCCTTGAGGAGATATGCTAATTTTTTCAGACCGTTGGTTGAAGTTATAATAGTAAATCAATATGGATCGCTGGTTTAAAATTTTAATAGTAAATCAATATGGATCGTTGGTTTAAAGTTTTAATAGTAAATCAGTATGGACCATTGCTTTAAGTTTTAATAGTAAATCAATAAGGATCGTCCGATTAAAAGTGAATTAATCTAGGCCGTTCATGAATTAGTTACTATTCAGTCCTTTTTTCTATAAATAGAAGCTTATTCCTTCATTATTTCTTATGAATTCACTGAAACTCTAGAGAGAAAAACTATAGAGAGTAAGAAGAAGAGTATTCTGCTACTACCCTACTTCAGTATTCACTCTTCTATTAAGGTAAGAGATATTATTTGTTGTATTCATAAAAAATAATGACGGCATCCTCAAACGGACTGTTAATACAGTACGACATCATGACGTCATTCTCAAAAAAATATTTTCAATAAAATTTAATTTGCCAACGGGGTTTGACTACATTTAAATAATTCGATTGAATTGAATTATTGATATGAGTCTATGCTATTTGATTCAGCTAGACAAACATTTATAAAACTCTAAGAGTTCTTTGAAAAATTTCCCGAACCAAATTCCTTTGGTGCGAAATCCAATAAGACTGAGGTAAAAGTTTATGCGCCGTAGGCGGATAAGAGGAACAAATTGTTCCTACCGACAGTACTTGATCAGTACATGGCATATCGGGCTAATCTGTCTGTAAGTTATGACGATTTGTGGATGAATTTCCATAAAACCTTTGCGAAAATGACAGACAAATAGTCTATATGACTCCTCAGCAAAATTTAAATTTTTTTACTCTTGTGAGTGGTGTATTGGGTAGCATGAGATGTTGTGTATGTATGATGTATGGTGTAAGGTAAATTTCAGGGATGAAATTTTTATAAGAAGGGGGAATGTGACAACCCGAGAATTTAGAATATTTTTAAAATTTTAATTAATTGATTTAAGGTTCAAAATTAGAACCTAGACATAAAATAAATGTATGCGTTTCATATTTTTGAGAAGGAATTTTGAGGATTTCAAAATTCTATGAAGGATTTTGGTGGATTATTCAGGATTAAGGGAATAAGCGTTTATATTCTGTGTATATAAGTGCATGATGTGGTTAAGGGTCAAGGGTTGACCAGATAAGCGATATCTGTGACAAACCCTAAGTGTAAATTAAGAACGTCAACGTTCGGTTAGAAAACCCTAACGAATTATAAGAAATCCTAGAAACCGGTTCTGAAACCCTAATTTCAGTTTTAGAAATCTGAAACCCTAATTCGGAATTTAAAACCCTAATCTGGGAAATTAACGGAGAATTATATTGCTTAAGTGCTATTAATTAATATATTAATTAGGGTAAAAGCTTAATTAATTAGCAAACTCTAATTTTAAATTTAGAAAACCATACCTTCTGGATTTGAAACCGTAATTTATAATAGGAAAAAACCTAAGTGTTAATTTAAAAGTTTTACTGTTAATTAGGAAATATTAATCCTAATTTTCAATTTATAAGTAATTAGAAAAGCCTAATCTAATTACAAAATCTAATTTTTATTTTAGAGAAATAATTTTACTATTAGAAACCCTAATTTTGAGTTATAAACCCTAATGACCAATTTTGTCGTTAATTGCTTAATTAGCAATTTTAATTAGAAAATAATAATCATAATTAACAAGATTTAATTTATGATTAAGAAATTTTAATATAATTAAAAAAATCTAATTATAATTTAGAAATATTAATTTTCAATTTTTAAAACCGAAATTTGAAAATCTCAGAAAGTAAATTGCAAGTTAAGGGTTAAACCCTAAATCCTAAAATGGTTCAAACCCTAAACCCTAAGGGTTTTCAACAAAGAACAATTCTAGAAATAAAAGGAAATGACAATTATACTCTTTGGTGCATTATTTGAGCTAACTTGCAATCTTGACATATAATGGGTTGGTGAGCAAACCCTACCAACCCCATGTGACATAAAATACAGCAATATCAGTCATCTAGAGTCTAGCCAACTCATTACATCAATAATACATATAGATTAGAGAGAGAGAAAAAAAAAAAGGGCTACTTGCATTTTCATTTTCTCCAAACACTTCTCTCTCTAAAATTCGGGAAAGTAGAGTGAGAAAGTGAGAAAAGTTAAGCTAAGATCATGTGTTAGATCTCCAAGAACAAACATCAATGATCAGAAATCAAAATCCAAGCTAGAAAGGTATAAACCTTCAAATTTTGAAATCTTTAGATTTTATGTTAGATGATATGTTTTGTTGTTTAGATATGTGTTAGAGGGTGTCACTTGATGATTTGGGTTGCCAAAACCTAGATCCATATCATTTAGATACTCGAATTTAAGGATTTCTCAAATCTAGAAAAACTGGGAAAATAAGGCCTGACAGCCTAATGTCATGGCCTATAGATCTTTATGTGTTTGATGTTTTGTGTGTTTTATGTTTTGAATATGTTCTATGTCATGTAGGCTTTGATCTGAAACTGGATACAAGGTCGGATAAAGCCTAGATCTCATTATATGGGCAGTCAAAACCCGTTGACCGTTCACGAGGACTGAGTTTATGGGCAGCCCAGAAACCCAGAACCGGCCTGACAAGATTTTGCAAGCCTCTGATCTTGCTGATGTTTGTTGTTTTGGCCATGTTGTTGGTTAGCTGTTGTAGACGGGTATATGAACTACTAATACATGCCATTAGATCACTTTAATTAATAACAGAATTGTTTATATTTATGGTCAAACTTAGGTTGACTGACTGTATGTGTAAGACTCCAACTTTTATAAATAAAGATGAATTTTCTATAAATATTTTTTTTGAATATTATTGAATAAATTTGATATAATGTTATAGTTGTGGGTAATATTTATAAATTTTGCAAAGTAAGCAAGTTGTTATAAAATATTCGTTTGGTCGGGGAATATTCTTTTTGTCGGAGAATATTCGTATGACGACTCAATCATTGGTGGACCCCACAACGGAAGTATTGTCGTAGTTAGAAAACGACAAAAATATCTTTCTATAAAAATAACGGCGGAGGTGTTACCGTTAAAACTGTTGAACTACCCGGTAGTAAAAGTACAGTAATACGCGTGGTTGCATAGTAGCACACGTTATTGCTTATTGATGCTTACATGAGAAGTCACTCAGCTATAACAGTGATGAAAAACCTTTTAAATCATAAAAGATAGTAAATTTTATTTTCTACTTGACTCTTTTAATGGATTGTTGGTTCCGCTGCAGTTAAACTTGATGTTTATTATATTTTATCAGTTTAACACTGTTGAAGGCTAATGATAATTTATTCTGCATTATCTTAGTCATAATATTTCTTACTGGGCTAGTTGAGCTCACCCTTTCTTTCACTGTTCTCTTCAGGAAATGAGAATATAGCTGGGACGAGTCGGGGAACGGAGTAATGGTCCAGAGGATAGCATTAGTAGTCCTCACTATTCTGTGAAATAGTGTGATAATAATTCTAATGAGGACTCCTTTTGAGTTTGTATAATCTCTAGTAGACAATATTGTATTCAAACTCTCAGTTTATGTTTTGTCGTATTGTACATGACAGTTGTATTAGTAAGTTGTATTTGAATTCTGTACCATGTATCTGGCGACCCAAGATGGGTGATGTATACCTAATTTTGGGGGCGTCACAGTTGGTATCAAAGCTTAGGGATATGATCCCTAGCTAAGATGTGAGAATAGTACTAGGAGGGGAGATATGGGGAATTCCTTCGCTAGTATGATCTACCTAAGTTTATGTGCTATTTTATTGGTCAGTCAGAATATAGGGATAATATGTTACATGTCAATTAAACTTTTATTTTGTGGCAGTATCTGAAAATGACATATGAGAATATTGAGAATAGCAATGGAGCACAGGCGACCGTTGACTCACCACATATCAATAATCAGGATAATGTGCATCAGGAAGGCGACGATCCTCATACAAACAACAACACTGACCAAATGATGAATGATCAAATGTTCAGAGGCTTTATGCAATTCATGCAACAATAGGCGAGAGCGGCTCCTATCCAAAACGTAGGTGGAAACACTGGGAAGTCTCGGGCGGTCACCGCTAAATAGTTCAAGGAGCTGGGACCACCGGAGTTTAAGGGAGAGCCAAAACCACTTATGGCGAAAACATGGATAAAGCATATCACCAAGATATTTGATGTCTTGGAATGCTCCGAGGAGCAAAAGGTTCCCTTTGCCGCCTTTATGTTGCGCGGAGAGGCAGATTACTGGTGGGAATCGATAAAACGTACTCAACCTGTTGTACTGAAGATATCTTGGGAGAAGTTCCAAGAGCTATTCAACGACAAATACTTTCCCGAAAGTATTCGCCACATGAAGGAGGTGGAGTTTATCAAGTTGGAACAAAACAATATGACCGTGTCGCTGTTAGGTTTGTAATATTCATGAACGCAATCAAATTGCACAAAATATGCGGAAATGTGGAAAATCAGAGTTTAAAAATTTTACAAACCATATACCCGGATCACCCTTTATGCATAATTATTAATTTAACGAAAAGATATGAATAAGAATCATACCCTTGAAGATCAAAGCTTCCTCAGGTACAAGTTCACCTCCAATCCTTTTCGCGTTCATCTTGAATCCACCGGGTTGGGTTCCTTCCTTTGATCAATGTTAGCCACCCAAGCGTTTGGCCTCTAGAGGTGATCCACCAAGGAAGAACAAAATTCAAGAAGATGGGTATTTGGCTCAAACCCTAGTTTTCTATCTCTATAGAAAAAGGGGCGTACTCTCCCAACTATTGGAATTACGTATTCTAATAATACGTCAACCTCTAAATCACCCATAAAAAGACTCCTCTTATTTATAGATGTGGGCAACCCCTCCTTAACAATTAAGGAATTGGGTTTTATTTTAATTAATTAAACTCTTTTAATTAATTAGGCTCCTAATCTTATTAGGAATAATTAATTAACCTTTTAATTAATTAAGCTCCCTAATCTTATTAGAGATAATTAATTAAACTCTTTTAATTAATTTGCCTCCTAATCCTATTAGGATATTTGAGAGTACTTTTATTAATTAATTCCCAAACTCCTTTAGGAATTAAATAATAATAATAGTAATAATAATAATAAGACTCCTCTTATTAATTTATATTTAATATTTCCAAAATATTAAATAATAAATATTAAGCTATTTAATTTATTCTATCACCATAGATTAAATTAAATATACTTAACTTATTATTACGATTATGCCATTAACTTCTTAAATAATTATTCTTCCTTTTGTGGTGTGACCCTTTAGGTTCTCCATATTAAACCGGTTGTGAATAAATCAATTAGAACAATTCTAATCTTATTTAAATAAATAAATTAAACTAATAATTTATTTAAATAAATAATATTTATTCTACAATAGGGATAAGCCTCCCTAGCGATCAACGACTTTCCAGATAACATAGATTTCAACATTAATCATAAAAGAACCTTTGAGTAAATAGTTACCGTACAATTAAATCCTTCCACTATACAATGTCCCAATTAAATATAAGACATGGAATTACTGTCAAGTCTTATTTTATTTAATTATATGTATTTCGACTCTTAAATGCACAACCCCAAATAATGCAAATTAGAAACTCCTTTCTAATTTCATTCTGCCTTGGCCAAGGACTACTGGGTTGTCATTTATCGAATCACATAGGACATTTCTCTTCTTTTACTAGAAGTGGTAGATTCTTTATTGACCATACATTATCTCCATGTACAACTTATTATACCCAAGCATACCCTTTGATATACCCTAAGGGTCTTAAGGAATAAGTCAAAGTATAATTCATCATACACAAGATACTATGATGATCTCAAGTCCAAGGATCACTTGTACTACTATCACTACAGGAATTCCTATTGACATGCAAGTAAAACTCCATTAGGTATTCCTTAGCGAGTCACGTTCAGTGAACTTATTCTCTAATAAGCACCTACATACTTGCTTTAGTGTCTCCACACAAATGATCAGTAGATCAATCATCCTCATCCAATGAGCAAGCAACGTATGTACCAATCTATCCGGATTCACTAATCCCCAATTTAGTAATCCAACGATTGGGAACTATTTTAGTTTTAAGCTTTCTAAGAATTTAGATCTCATTAGAATGATCATCATCATTATTCTAAAAGCATTGCTTAAAACTATGGGTTTATCACATATTATAAAACAGCATCATGTAGATAATTAAAAGCCTTTAATAAATTAATACATTTTATTAATAAATGAATAAGATTGTTACAAAGTATATGCTTTATCATCAAACATGATTGGCTTGTGTGCATACTACTTTCAATCTCCCACTTGCACTAAAGCCAATCGCCATGGTATCTCATACCCTTCTTCTCTAAGTGACGATTATCCTGCTGTTGGATAAGCTTTAGTTAATAGATATGTAATGTTGTTCTTGAGATTCCACTATCTCTATAGTGATTTCCCATCTTTCAATGATTCCTATAATCAAATGAAAGTGCCACAACACATGTTTAGATCCAAGATAAGACTTAGGAACTATTCCTAGTTCTGTAATGAACTTTTAATCCAAACAATCAACTTGCAGCTTCATTTATAGCTATATACTTTGTCTTTATCACTAAACCAGCAACTCTTTGCTGTTTGGAACCTTTCCAATTCACTGCACCACTGATCAAGGTAACACTTTACCTTAAAGTGAATTTTCTGTCGTCTTGGTCTGTCTGAAAAACTTGAGTCTGTTAAGCCCTCTAGTTTTAATTTAGACTCACCATAAATTTTAATCACATCCTTAGTGCTGGTTAAGTACTTTAAGATGTTTTTCACTCTCTCACAGTGAACTTCTCTAGAATATGACTGATCAACATCAGGTCGCGTATATTTCATTGCATACATGATTGTCACTCATGCGATCTCTCTTTTAGGAGTCTATGGGGACTATTAAGAGAGATACACTCCACGACTCATCAACATGAGACATCCCATGGAGTTTGCCATGCTAAACGACTTTAACATCAAATGAATATACGTTCCTTGGGTTAAGCCGAGCATCCTTTTAAATCTATCTATATAAATTTGCATCCCCAATTAAGATACTCTACCCAAATCATTTATGGATGAATGTTTAGACAACTTTATCTTTACTGACTCTAACATTGACATGTCATTCCTTGTCCGTAATATATCAACATATAATACTAAAAATTTCACGACGATCCCACTGACCCTTTTGTACACACTAGGTTCATTCTTGTTTTTGATAAAATCAAACTCTTTTGATTATCATATCAAAATGAATGTTCCATTTTTGAGAAGATTGCTTCAATCCATTTCTCTGAGTGTCTACAACTCTTACCTCATCGTATGTAACTGGATCATCATCTTCTATGATACGTACCTCATCATCATTATCCATGATGAATCCATACCTCCCAGGTATCTTCGGTAATATTCCAGATTTACGATTCGGTTGTGGTACAATAGGTCCATCTATAGGTTCCTCTTATTTGACTTATAGTGTTTTGTGGTTCTTGAACTCTTCAAGATCTATTATCCTCCCACTAGCCCCTTCAATGATAAACACATTTATTTTAGAAGGCAGCGTGTTTCGCAACAAACACCTTTTGCTAAGTAGGATTATAGAACATATAACCTAAACTTACTTTAGGATGTCCCACAAATCTGAACTTGTCAAATTTTTGTCCCAAGCTTATCCTTTGAAACCTTTTTCACATAAGTTGGACAACCTCTTATCTTAACATACTTAAGATTAGGAATCCTCCCTGTCCATAACTTTTATGGAGTCTTGGGGCCGGATTTTGAGATTACCTTTTGTAGATATGCAGCCATTTCTAGGACATGACCCTAGAGGGATACTGAAATGTTGGTAAAATCGTTATGGACCGCACCATGTCCAACAAGGTACTATTTTTCCTTTCAGATACATCAATCAATTATTGCGTATCAGGATGTGTCCATTACGAGAAAACCATTTGAGATGATATAGAAACTTATTGCACAAGTATTTATTCCTTGATCTAATCAAAGAATCTTAATACTTTGTCAATTTATTTCATTTCTGAATTCTTTGAACCTTTCAAATAATTCACACTTGTATTTCAACAAATACATACATTCAACTCTTTGAATGATCATCTCCTTTTCTTATACTAGTTTGTTCAATTTGCAAAATATATTTTTCACGTAAGTCAAGTATACAAAATCCATTAAGTAATATTTCAGTTCTATACAAAACATTATTATTATAAATAGAACAATAATTGTTCTTAAATATAATACCAAAGATTTCATTGTCCAACAATAAAATGGAAATAATGTTTCCAACAAGAACTGGAATACAATAACAACTTATTGACTTAATAGACTTGCCCGTAGGCATTGCTAAACTATAAGTTCCTATGGCTAATGCAGCAACCTTTGCTTCATTTCCCACACATAGGTTTACTTATATTTGTTTAGCTTTCTACTTCTACTTGGTCCCTTCATAAATCTATATTTATGATAACCAAAGTCGGTATCCAATACCCAAGTAGAACCTTGACTTAAAGAAAAATTTATTTTAAATCATGAACAAAATTGTATTTGTAACCGAAACTTCACTAAGCTTCTTTGGTTAGCCCTGCAAGATGCTTCTCGCAGTTTCTTTCCAGTGTCCAGGCTTATTGCAGTGGAAGCAAACTCCTTTGCTATCCGTATCAATTTTGTTCTTATTATCCTTTGTTTACACCTTTCTGTTTATCTTCTTTGAATCGTTCTTCTTTTCAGAAGATCCTTTGGCCCCTACCAGTAAGACATGGTCTTTCTTGGTTGGAAAGTGACTCTCAACATTTTTCAACATGTTAAGCAAATCAGCGAGGCTGATATCTAGCTTGTTCATATGAAAAATTCATAATAATTATGAAAGGAGTCCGAGAGTGAGTGCAAGATCAAATCTTAGTTCAACTCTCCATCCATGACAAAACCTGTTGTCCTAATTGATCAATCAAATTGATTATGTTAAGGACTTTTGTCTGTATTGTAGTGTCATTGGTCATTCTAGATCGGAAGAGCTCCTTAGATATCTGATATCTATCAATCCTACTTTCCTTACCATCAACAACTTGATGTGCAAGAATATAGTAAGAGATCATCCATAGTTTCATGCTGACGCTGAAGCTCGTTACTCATGGATGCGAGCATGATGCATTGAGCCAACTGTGCATCATCTTGCCACTTTCTAAAAGTAGCAATCTCTTCCCCGGAGGCATTGTCTGCAACCTTTGCAGGGATAGGCGTATTAAGGACATAAGATAGTTTTTCAGCCGTGAGAACTATTCTCAATTACCTTAACCAATCCGTTTAATTCGGTCTGGTTAATTTAGCATCTAATATGCTACGAAGTGATAGTAATTTAGACATTGTAAAATTCTGTAAATGAATTTGTAATTAACAACATTTTAACATACATTCTTTTATTAATTACCAAAATAATTAGGTCTTGTTTTAAATTGGTATCTCCCACTATTTTCATCAAACTATATTACCCTCAATATATAGTTCGGCAATATCTAATTAAAGATATGCTAGTGAGAATAAAGATCTCATTTCAAATGTATATAGCCTTGTGAACGCAATATTCATGAACGCAATCAAATTGCACAAAATTAGCGGAAGCGTGTAAAAATCAGAGTTTAAAAATATTTACAAACCATATACCCGGATCACCCTTTATGCGTAATTATTAATTAAACGAAAAAGAAAGAACAAGAATCATACCCTTGAAGATCCAAGCTTCCTCAGGTACAAGTTCACCTCCAATCCTTTTCGCGTTCAACTTGAATCCACCGGGTTTGGTTCCTTCCTTTGATCAACTTTAGCCACCCAAGAGTTTGGCCTCTAGAGGTGATCCACCAAGGAAGAAGAAGAATTCAAGAATGGGTATTTGGCTCAAACCCTGGTTTTCTATCTCTATAGAAAAAGGGGCGTACTCTCCCAACTATTGGAATAACGTATTCTAATAATACGTCAACCTCTCTCTCACCCATAATAAGACTCCTCTTATTTATAGATGTGGGCAACCCATCCTTAACAATTAAGGAATTGGATTTTATTTTAATTAATTAAACTCTTTTAATTAATTAGGCTCCTAATCTTATTAGGAATAATTAATTAACCTTTTAATTAATTAAGCTCCCTAATCTTATTAGGGATAATTAATTAAACTCTTTTAATTAATTTGCCTCCTAATCCTATTAGGATATTTGAGAGTACTTTTATTAATTAATTCCCAAACTCCTTTAGGAATTAAATAATAATAATAATAATAGTAATAATAATAATAAGACTCCTCTTATTAATTTATATTTAATATTTCTAAAATATTAAATAATAAATATTAAGCTATTTAATTTATTCTATCACCATAGATTAAATTAAATATACTTAACTTATTATTATGATTATGCCATTAACTTCTTAAATAATTATTCTTCCTTTTATGGTGTGACCCTTTAGGTTCTCCATATTAAACCGGTTGTGAATAAATTAATTAGAACAATTCTAATCTTATTTAAATAAATAAATTAAACTAATAATTTATTTAAATAAATAATATTTATTCTACAATAGGGATAAGCCTCCCTAGCGATCAACGACTTTCAAGATAATATAGATTTCAACATTAATCATAAAAGAACCTTTGAGTAAATAGTTACCGTACAATTCAATCATTCCACCATACAATGTCCCAATTAAATATAAGACATGGAATTTCTGTCAAGTCTTATTTTATTTAATTATATGTATTTCGACTCTTAAATGCACAACTCTAAATAATGCAAATTAGAAACTCCTTTCTAATTTCATTCTGCCTTGGCCAAGGACTACTGAGTTGTCATTTATCGAATCACATAGGACATTTCTCTTCTTTTACTAGAAGTGGTAGATTCTTTATTGATCATACATTATCTCCATGTACAACTTATTATACCCAAGCATACCCTTTGATATACCCTAAGGGTTTTAAGGAATAAGTCAAAGTATAACGCATCATACACAAGATACTATAATGATCTCAAGTCCAAGGATCACTTGTACTACTATCACTACAGAAATTCCTATTGACATGCAAGTAAAACTCCATTAAGTATTCCTTAGCGAGTCACGTTCAGTGAACTTATTCTCTAATAAGCACCTACACACTTGGTTTAGTGTCTCCACACAAATGATCATGAGATCAATCATCCTCATCCAATGAGCAATCAACGTATGTACCAATCTATCCGGATTCACTAATCCCCAATTTAGTAATCCAATGATTGGGAACTATTTTAGTTTTAAGCTTTCTAAGAATTTAGATCTCATTAGAATGATCATCATCATTATTCTAAAAGCGTTGCTTAAAACTATGGGTTTATCACATATTATTAAACAGCATCATGTAGATAATTTAAAAGCCTTTAATAAATTAATACTTTTTATTAATAAATGAATAAGATTGTTACAAAGTATATGCTTTATCATCAAACATGATTGGCTTGTGTGCATACTACTTTCAATCTCCCACTTGCACTAAAGTCAATCGTCATGGTATCTTATACCCTTCTTCTCTAAGTGACGATTATCCTGCTGTTGGATAAGCTTTAGTTAATGGATATGTAATATTGTTCTTGAGAGTTCACTATCTCTACAGTGATTTCCCATCTTTCAATGATTCTTATATATTTTCCGCTGAGTCCACATTTTTTTTGTTGCTTCGGTTTCTCCTACAGTTCACGTGGCAAAGGAAAAAGTAGGAAAAAGAATTCTTGATTGCTATATAATATATTGCGTTATATATATAGTTAAGAGTTTTCGGTAGCATATATATTAAATATATTACTATATATGTATGTCCTTCACTCTAATAACTAATAAGGATTCTTGACTCCTACTTCCTGTTTTATATTCCCTTCACGTGGGAATGATTTTCATAATATATTATATATTATATATATATTTCGTTTATATATATATATATATATATATTTTAATAATTTATAATTAAAATAAAAATTTATTTTAATTTTAAAATAAAAAGTTTATTTTAATCTTAAAATAAAATATTTATTTTAATTTTAAAATTAGAATTTCATGCTAACTAATTAGAGTTGGAATTGGATTCCATGATAACTAATTGGAGTTGAAATTGGATTCTATGTTTCCTTAAATAAAGGAGTTTATTTAGATATGAAATAAGATTTCATATTATTCAAAATAAAAGAGTTTATTTATGAATAGGAAAAAGAATCAGTCTTTCCTTAAATAAAAGAGTTTATTTAGATATGAAATAAGATTTCATATTCTTCCAAATAAAAGAGTTTATTTGTGAATAGGAAAGATATTCCGTGGTTCCTTTTATAATTTTTTTTACATGGAATTCGATTCCATAATTAATTAAAATAAAGGAGTTTATTTTTATTAATGATTTTGATTAAAATAAAATAGTTTATTTTATTCAAAATTGGATAAATTAAAATAAAATAGTTTTATTTTGATTTAAATTTGGATTAAAATAAAGGAGTTTATTTTGATTCAAAAATAGATTTTATACTAACTAAATTTGCCCATTAAATGATATCAATATATATATATATATATTAAATGTTAATTATTCATGAGATGAATGTTATTTATTGATGCATATGGTGATGTGTATGATAATAAATGGGATTGATTATGGACTATTGACCAATGCAATTGGATTTTATTTTAGTTGGATGCTTGAATGTATGGGTTTTATTAAATGGGGTCTGCGTACTGAAAGTATTATGCATACAAGCCAATCATGTATGATGATAAAGCATATACTATGTAATCAATCTTATTTATTAAAGGCATTTATTATCTACATGGTGCTGTTTTAATAATATGTGGTAAACCCATAGTTTTAAGCAATGCTTTTAGAATCATGATGAGATCATGCTAATGAGATCTAAATTCTTAGATAGCTTAAAACTAAAATGTTCCCAATCAATGGATTACTAAAAAGGGGATTAGTGAATCCGGATAGATTGGTACATACGTTGCTTGCTCATTGGATGAGGATGATTGATCTCATGATCATTTGTGTGGAGACACTAAAGCAAGTATGTAGGTGCTTATTAGAAAATAAGTTCACTGAACGTGACTCGCTAAGGAATACCTAATGGAGTTTTACATGCCTGTCAATAGGAATTCCTATAGTGATAGTAGTACAAATGATCCTTAGACTTGAGATCGTCATAGTATCTTATATATAATTAATTACACTTTGACTTATTCCTTAAGACTCTTAGAATATATCAAAGGGTATGCTTGGGTGTAATAAGTTATATATGAAGATAATGAATGATCAATAAAGAATCTACCACTTCTAGTAAAAGAAGTGAAATGTCCTATGTGATTCGATAAATGACAACCCAGGAATCCTTGGCCAAGGTGGAATGAAATTAGAAAGCAGTTTCTAATTTGCATTCATTAGGAGTTGTGCATTTAGGAATCGAAATACATATAATTAAATAAAATAAGACTTGACAGTAATTCTATGTCTTATATTTAATTGGGACATTGTATGGTGGAAGGATTGAATTGTATGGTAACTATTTACTCAAAGGTTCTTTTATGATTAATGTTGAAATCTATATTATCTGAAAAGTCGTTGATCGCTAGGGAGGCTTATCCCTATTGTAGAATAAATATTATTTATTTAAATAAATTATTCGTTTAATTTATTTATTTAAATGAGATTGGAATTGTTCTAATTGATTTATTTACAACCGGTTTAATATGGAGAACCTAAAGGGTCACACCATAAAAGGAAGAATAATTATTTAAGAAGTTAATGGCATAATCGTAATAATATATTAAGTATATTTAATTTAATCTATGGTGATAGAATAAATTAAATAACTTAATATTTATTGTTTAATATTTTAGAAATATTAAATATAAATTAATAAGAGGAGTCTTATTAATATTATTACAATTATTATTATTTTAATTTCTAAAAGAGTTTAGGAATTAATTTAATATAAGTACTCTCATTTATTTCTAATAGGATTAGGAGGGAAAATTAGTTAAAGGAGTTTAATTAATTATCCCTAATAGGATTAGGGAGCCCATTTAATTAAAAGAGTTTAATTAAATAAAAATACCTTATTTTAATTAAAATAGGGTTACCTGATATCTTTAAAAGAGGAGTCTTATATCAGATATCAAAAAAATACGTAATTCCTAGAGTTAGAGAGTACGCCTCCTTTCTATACAGATAGGAAAAACTAGGGTTTGAGCCAATACCCCTTCTTCTTGAAAATTCTTCTTCCTTGGTGGATCACCTCTAGAGGCCACACACTTGGGTGCCTTACATTGATCAAAGGAATGAATCTACCCGGAGATTCAAGGAGATCGCGGAGAAGTAGGAAGTGAACTCGTACCTGAGGAAGCTCGTTTCTACAAGGGTATGATTTCATAATTTCTTATTCTTCGCTTAATTAATAATATGCATAAAGAATGATCCGGGTAAATGGTTTGTGGAAAAAATTTTAAAATCTGATTTTATTACGCTTCCGCTATTTTGCAATTTGATTGTTACTTTGATTTTCACAAATCCCTACAGTGGTATCAAAGCCAAACTTTATGCTAATTATTAATTATTTTGATTCCATATATGTATGGGTATGAATTTAGAATTATATATTGGGCATAATTTATTTTATAAAATTATTATTTAAAAAGAAAAAAACAAATTTCGCGAAACTGCTGAATTCGTGATTTGGTTTTACCTGTTGCTTTACGGATAGTGATTATATATTATAATATTCACGTGGACCTGCTTGAAATATGATCTGTTAGCCGAAAATAAAATGGGCTTGATATATATATTATTTGAGATGTTACTGGGATTCACGTGGGCTTGAAATGTACTTATATATATATATATATATATATATATATATATATTAGATATTATATATATATTATATGGAAATCCTGTAGCCCACGGCTTAGTCATGTTTTTCGTTGCAGGTATATATATAACCGTATATATATATATAACCGTTCGATAATATATTTTATATATTATTTTAATAATTTTATTATTAAAATAAAGAGTTTATTTTAATCTTGAAATTGGATTTCTTGCAACATAAAATTGCCCATTAAATGATACTCATATATATATGGAATGTTTTTATTTATTGATACATATGATGATATGTATGTTAATAAATGGGATTGATTATGGACTATTGACCAATGTGATTGGATTTATTTTAGTTGGATGTTTGAATGAATGGGTTTTATTAAATGGGGTCTGCGTACCTCGTCTTTTCTGGTTTTCTTCTTGATGTAATTTCTATCTCTCTCCTATGTATTTCCCCTTGACTGTTGATCAAGGTTTCTATTTAAATTAAATAGTTTAATGTAATAGGATTAGTTAGAATTTTTTCAAAGAATCAGAGATCAAGGATCAATGAGCGTATGAAGACCCGTTTGTAATGGAGCCCGGGTTTAAATGTAATAGTTATATTTAAATGTTTATTCTTACACCCTAGGGTTTGACCTTTTGGTTCACTTGGTGGCTCTAGTGAACCAAACTAGAATAAAGTCCATAATCAATCCGGGTAGAATATAGTATTCTATATGTGCATGCTAGTATTATATATATTATATATTATGCAAACATGCTTCGCATGTTTAATAATATGACTCGTATTTTATATATATATTTGCATGCGCGCTAAACAAGATGAGACAAATAATAACAAACCCCTCAACAAAATTATATTAAGTTGTAACGTTCAAAGATATTTGGAATATCGAACGTCGCCTTCTAGCATGATAAAAACAATAGAGCATTGAATATTTAATATGAGTTTGTTGTGCACACACAAGGCGAGTATTAAATATTTGAGATGTTGTTTTTATTACATTTGATGTTTATAAGGAATTGAACATTACCGCTTTGTTGTGCACACACAAGGGTTGTAGTTTTCTCTTCACTTATATGGAAATGCTGGGTATGACTTAACTTAAATCATTTTAGTTCGGATGTGCACACACTTGACCATTATGATTTAAGAGGCAAAATATAAGGAGTTACATGATGATGTAATTGACAAGAGTTGTCTACCTATTTATTTATATATAGTTTGTTGTGCACACACAAGGCTATATACATTTGAAATGGGATCCTTATTCTCACTAGCAAATCTTTAATTAGATATTGCCGAACTATATTCATGAGGGTAATATAGTTTGAAGAAAATAGTGGGAGATACCAATATAAAATAAGACCTAATTTATTTTGGTAATTAATTAAATAAATGTTTGCTAAAATATTGTCTTTTTACATGCAGAATTTTGAAAATGTCACATTCACTAATTTCACTGCGTAGCATACTTGATGCTAACAAACTGACCGGACCGAACTACACGGACTGGTTAAGGAATCTGAGAATTGTTCTCACTGTTGAAAAGATTTCTTATGTCCTAAATTCGCCCGTACCTGCAAAAGTTGCAGAGACAGCCTCTGAGGAAGAGATTACTACTTTTAAACAGTGGCAAGATGATGCATCTGTGGCTCAATGCATCATGCTCGCATCCATGAGTAACGAGCTTCAGCGTCAGCATGAAAACATGGATGCTCCTACTATACTGCTGCACCTGCAAGAGCTGTATGGTGAGCAAAGTAGGACTGCTAGATATCAGATATCTAAGGAGCTCTTCCGATCTCGGATGACCGAGGGTACTACTGTTGAGACTCATGTCCTAAAGATGATCAATCTGATTGAACGTCTTGGACAACTTGGGTTCGTCATGGATGGGGAGTTGAGTCAAGATTTGATCTTGCAGTCACTCCCTGACACCTTCTCACAATTTGTTGTGAATTTTCACATGAATAAGTTGGACGTCAGCTTGCCTGAGTTACTTAACATGTTGAAAACTGCTGAAGGTCACTTCCCATCCAAGAAGAACCATGTCTTACTGGTGGATGATTCTTCCAAGAAAAGGAAGAGGCCCAAGGTATCTTCTGAAAAGAAGAAATCCAAGAAGGCTAAGGGAAAGGCGAAAGTGAAGGATCAAAAGAAACCTGATCTAGATAGCAAAGGAATTTGCTTCCATTGCAACAAGCCGGGTCACTGGAAGAGGAATTGCAAGGATTATCTAGCAGAACAAAAACAGAAGAAGCTTGGAGAAGCTTCGAATCCTAATCAAGGTTTGTTTATGATTGAAATTAATTTTTTTGAAAGTCAATCTTCTACTTGGGTATTGGATACCGGCTGTGGTTCTCACATATGTAATAATATGCAGGGACTGGTCAGAAGTAGAAAGCTGAGCAAGGATGAGGTCGTCCTACGAGTGGGAAATGGAGCAAAGGTTGCTGCATTAGCTGTAGGGACTTATTATTTAGCACTGCCTACGGGCAAGTCCATTAGTTTAAATAATTGTTATTTTGTTCCGTCACTTATTAGAAACATTATTTCAATATCTGTATTGGATATGGATGGTTTTGACATTATAATAAAGAACAATAGTTGTTCTATTTATAATAATAATGTTTTATATGGTGTTGGTAATTTACGAAATGGACTTTACATTATTGACTTGCATGAAAATATACTTCAAATTGAACAAACTAAGAAAAGGAAAAGAGATGATGTTAATTATACCTATATGTGGCACTGTAGACTTGGTCATATTAATGAAACAAGATTATCTAAGTTGTATAAAGATGGGCTCCTAGAGCTATCGGATTATGAATCATATCCAACTTGTGAATCTTGTCTCATGGGAAAAATGACTAAATCTCCTTTTAGTGGAAAAGGAGAAAGAGTTACAGAGTTGTTAGCGTTGGTACACACAGATGTATGTGGACCTATGACAACGAATGCACGAGGAAGGTATTCTTATTTTATTACATTCACTGATGATCACTCAAGATTTGGATATGTGTATTTAATGAAATACAAATCTGAATCATTTGAAAAGTTCAAAGAGTTCAGAAGTGAAGTAGAGAAACAAACGGGAAAAAGTATTAAGATTCTTCGATCAGATCGAGGTGGTGAATACTTAAGCAGTGAGTTTCTCGATTGTCTCAAAGAAAATGGTATAATTTCACAATGGAATCCACCAGGGACGCCACAGCTGAATGGTGTGTCTGAAAGGAGAAATCGAACACTGTTGGACATGGTTCGATCCATGATGAGTTTTACCGATCTTCCGGTGTCATTCTGGGGATATGCTCTAGAAGCGGCCATATATCTACTAAATAAGGTTCCCTCAAAATCCATCCCTAAGACCCCATATGAAATGTGGACAGGGAAGAAACCTAGTCTTAAGCATGTTAAGATTTGGGGATGTCCAGCTTATGTGAAAAAGTTTCAGAACGATAAGCTTGGGGCAAGATCTGATAAGTGTACTTTTGTGGGATATCCAAAAGAAAGTTTAGGATATTATTTTTTCAATCCTACTGAACAAAAGGTGTTTGTTGCCAAACATGCTGCCTTCTTGGAAAAGGAGTTTATCCTTGAAGGGGTCAGTGGGAGGAAAATAGATCTTGAAGAAATTCAAGAATCACAAACCACTACAGATCAAAGTGAGGTACCTAACCAAGTAGAGATTCCTTCTGTACCATACCCTATTCGTAAATCTGGAAGAGTACCAAAGATACCAGAGAGGTATGGACTTGTCATAGAAGATGACAATGAGGTACGCATCATAGATGATGATGATCCATTGAATTACGAACAGGCTATGAGTAGTAAAGACTCAGAGAAGTGGCAAGAAGCCATGAAATCCAAGATGGACTCCATGTATGAGAACCAAGTATGGACTTTGGTTTCACCACCTGAAGGCATTAAGCCTATTGGGTGTAAATGGGTCTCTAAAAGAAAGACTGGAGCAGACGGTAAGGTAGAGACCTATAAGGCCCGACTGGTCGCAAAAGGTTTCAAACAAAGACAAGAAGTTGACTATGACGAAACCTTCTCACCAGTAGCAATGCTCAAGTCCATTCGGATTTTGCTTGCAATTGCAGCTTACCATGACTACGAAATCTGGCAGATGGACGTGAAAACGGCCTTCCTCAATGGAAAACTTGAGGAGGATGTGTATATGACACAGCCAGAGGGATTTGTTCCAAAGGTTGGAACAAATCAAGTATGTAAGCTACAACGATCCATTTATGGATTGAAGCAAGCTTCTCGTAGGTGGAACATTCGTTTTGATGAGACAATCAAAGAGTTTGATTTTATCAAAAATGAGGATGAACCATGTGTGTACAAGAAGGTTAATGGGAGCGCTGTTTCATTCCTTGTATTATATGTTGATGATATATTACTGATAGGGAATGATATTCCTATGCTACAATCAATTAAAATCTGGTTATCTAAACACTTCTCCATGAAGGACTTGGGAGAAGCATCCTATATTTTGGGGATAAAGATCTATAGAGATAGATCTAAAAGGATGCTTGGCTTGTCCCAAGGAATGTACATTGACTCGATGCTAAAGAAGTTTAGCATGGAAGATTCCAAAAGAGGTCTCATGCCGATGAGCCATGGAATACATCTCTCCAAGAAACAGGCCCCAAAGACACCTGAGGAGAGAGACTGTATGAGTAAGATTCCTTATGCTTCAGCAATAGGATCTATCATGTATGGTATGATATGTACTAGACCAGATGTCGCTCATGCACTTAGTGTAACAAGCAGATATCAGTCGAATCCAGGAGAAGAACACTGGAAGGCAGTGAAAAATATCCTAAAGTACTTAAGAAGAACTAAGGATGTATTTCTTGTCTACGGTGGGTCTGAATTGAAACTAGAGGGATTCACAGACTCAAGTTTTCAAACAGACCAAGATGACAGTAAATCCATTTCGGGTTATGTGTTTACCTTAAACGGTGGCGCAGTGAGTTGGAAGAGTTCCAAACAGCAAACAGTTGCTGATTCAGTTGCAGAGGCAGAGTACATAGCTGCAAGTGAAGCTGCAAAGGAAGCTGTTTGGATGAAGAAGTTCATTATCGAACTTGGTGTGGTTTCTAGCATTACAGGACCAGTGCCTTTATTCTGTGACAACACTGGAGCTGTTGCGCAGGCTAAGGAACCCAGGTCTCATCAGAAATCCAAACATGTGTTGCGGCGATTTCATTTGATCAGAGAGATCATTGAAAGAGGAGACGTCACCCTGGAGCGTGTGGACTCTCAAGACAATATTGGAGATCCATTTACTAAAGCGTTAACACAACAGCAGTTTGATCGCCACTTAGAGAAGATGGGTATGAGATACCACGACGATTGGCTTTAGTGCAAGTGGGAGATTGAAAGTATTATGCATATAAGCCAATCATGTATGATGATAAAGCATATACTATGTAATCAATCTTATTTATTTATTAATAAAAGAATTATTTATTAAAGGCATTTATTATCTACATGGTGCTGTTTTAATAATATGTGGTAAACCCATAGTTTTAAGCAATGCTTTTAGAATCATGATGAGATCATGCTAATGAGATCTAAATTCTTAGATAGCTTAAAACTAAAATGTTCCCAATCAATGGATTACTAAAAAGGGGATTAGTGAATCCGGATAGATTGGTACGTACGTTGCTTGCTCATTGGATGAGGATGATTGATCTCATGATCATTTGTGTGGAGACACTAAAGCAAGTATGTAGGTGCTTATTAGAAAATAAGTTCACTGAACGTGACTCGCTAAGGAATACCTAATGGAGTTTTACATGCCTGTCAATAGGAATTTCTATAGTGATAGTAGTACAAATGATCCTTAGACTTGAGATCGTCATAGTATCTTATATATAATTAATTACACTTTGACTTATTCCTTAAGACTCTTAGAGTATATCAAAGGGTATGCTTGGGTGTAATAAGTTATATATGAAGATAATGAATGATCAATAAAGAATCTACCACTTCTAGTAAAAGAAGTGAAATGTCCTATGTGATTCGATAAATGACAACCCAGGAATCCTTGGCCAAGGTGGAATGAAATTAGAAAGCAGTTTCTAATTTGCATTCATTAGGAGTTGTGCATTTAGGAATCGAAATACATATAATTAAATAAAATAAGACTTGACAGTAATTCCATGTCTTATATTTAATTGGGACATTGTATGGTGGAAGGATTGAATTGTATGGTAACTATTTACTCAAAGGTTCTTTTATGATTAATGTTGAAATCTATATTATCTGGAAAGTCGTTGATCGCTAGGGAGGCTTATCCCTATTGTAGAATAAATATTATTTATTTAAATAAATTATTCGTTTAATTTATTTATTTAAATGAGATTGGAATTGTTCTAATTGATTTATTCACAACCGGTTTAATATGGAGAACCTAAAGGGTCACACCATAAAAGGAAGAATAATTATTTAAGAAGTTAATGGCATAATCGTAATAATATATTAAGTATATTTAATTTAATCTATGGTGATAGAATAAATTAAATAACTTAATATTTATTGTTTAATATTTTAGAAATATTAAATATAAATTAATAAGAGGAGTCTTATTAATATTATTACAATTATTATTATTTTAATTTCTAAAAGAGTTTAGGAATTAATTTAATATAAGTACTCTCATTTATTCCTAATAGGATTAGGAGGGAAAATTAGTTAAAGGAGTTTAATTAATTATCCCTAATAGGATTAGGGAGCCCATTTAATTAAAAGAGTTTAATTAAATAAAAATACCTTATTTTAATTAAAATAGGGTTACCTGATATCTTTATAAGAGGAGTCTTATATCAGATATCAAAAAATATACGTAATTCCTAGAGTTGGAGAGTACGCCTCCTTTCTATATAGATAGGAAAAACTAGGGTTTGAGCCAATACCCCTTCTTCTCGAAAATTCTTCTTCCTTGGTGGATCACCTCTAGAGGCCACACACTTGGGTGGCTTACATTGATCAAAGGAAGGAATCTACCCGGAGATTCAAGGAGATCACGGAGAAGTAGGAGGTGAACTCGTACCTGAGGAAGCTCGTTTCTACAAGGGTATGATTTCAAAATTTCTTATTCTTCGCTTAATTAATAATATGCATAAAGAATGATCCGGGTAAATGGTTTGTGGAAAAAATTTTAAAATCTGATTTTATTACGCTTCCGCTATTTTGCAATTTGATTGTTACTTTGATTTTCACAAATCCCTACACGTACCTCGTCTTCTCTAATTTTTCTTAATGTAAATTATATCTCCCTCCTATGTACTTCCCCTTGACTGCTGATCAAGGTTTCTATTTATTTTAAATAGTTTTGTAATAGGAATAGTTAGAATTAATTTTGAAGAATTGGAGATCAAGGATCAAGGAGCGTGTGAAGACCCGTTTGTAATGGAGCCCGGGTTTAAATGTAATAGTTATATTTAAATATTAATTCTTGCACCCCTAGGGTTTGACCTTTTGGTTCACTTGGTGACTCTAGTGAACCAAACTAGAATAAAAGTCCATAATCAATCCGGGTAGAATATAGTATTCTATATGTGCATGCTTATAATATATATATTATATATTATGCAAACATGCTTCGCATGTTCATTAATATGACGCGTATTTTATATATATGTGTGCATGCGCGCTAAACAAGATGAGACAAATTAATAACAAACCCCTCAAATTTTTTATATTAAGTTGTAACGTTCAAAGATATTTGGAATATCGAACATCGCCTTCTAGCATGATAGAAACAATAGAGTATTGAATATTTAATATGAGTTTGTTGTGCACACACAAGGCTATATACATTTAAATAGGTAGACAACTCTTGTCAATTACATCAACTATGTAACTCCTTGTATTTTGCCTATTAAATCGTAATGGTCAAAAGTGTGTGCACATCCGAACTAAAATGATTTAAGTTAAGTCAGACCCAGCATTTTCATATAAGTGAAGAGAAAACTACAGCCCTTGTGTGTGCACAACAAAGCAGTAATGTTCAATTCCTTATAAACATCATATGTAATAAAAACAACATCTTAAATATTTAATACTCGCCTTGTGTGTGCACAACAAACTCATATTAAATATTCAATACTCTATATAATTTACATTAAGAAAAATTAGAGAAGACGAGGTACGCAGACCCCATTTAATAAAACCCATACATTCAAGCATCCAACTAAAATAAAATTCAATCGCATTGGTCAATAGTCCATAATCAATCCCATTTATTTTTATACACATCACCATATACATCAATAAATAACATTCATCTCATGAATAATTAACATTTAATATATATATTGATATCATTTAATGGGCAAATTTAGTTAGTATAAAATCTATTTTTGAATCAAAATAAACTCCTTTATTTTAATCCAAATTTAAATCAAAATAAAACTATTTTATTTTAATTTATCCAATTTTGAATAAAATAAACTATTTTATTTTAATCAAAATAAACTCCTTTATTTTAATTAATTATGGAATCCAATTCCATGTAAAAAAAATTATAAAAGGAACCACGGAATATCTTTCCTATTCACAAATAAACTCTTTTATTTGGAAGAATATGAAATCTTATTTCATATCTAAATAAACTCTTTTATTTAAGGAAAGACTGATTCTTTTTCCTATTCATAAATAAACTCTTTTATTTTGAATAATATGAAATCTTATTTCATATCTAAATAAACTCCTTTATTTAAGGAAACATAGAATCCAATTTCAACTCCAATTAGTTATCATGGAATCCAATTCCAACTCTAATTAGTTAGCATGAAATTCTAATTTTAAAATTAAAATAAATATTTTATTTTAAGATTAAAATAAACCTTTTATTTTAATTATAAATTATTAAAATATATATATATATATATAAACGAAATATATATATAATATATAATATATTATGAAAATCATTCCCACGTGAAGGGAATATAAAACAGGAAGTAGGAGTCAAGAATCCTTATTAGTTATTAGAGTGAAGGACATACATATATAGTAATATATTTAATATATATGCTACCGAAAACTCTTAACTATATATATAACGCAATATATTATATAGCAATCAAGAATTCTTTTTCCTACTTTTTCCTTTGCCACGTGAACTGTAGGAGAAACCGAAGCAACAAAAAAAATGTGGACTCAGCGGAAAATATATAAGAATCATTGAAAGATGGGAAATCACTGTAGAGATAGTGAACTCTCAAGAACAATATTACATATCCATTAACTAAAGCTTATCCAACAGCAGGATAATCGTCACTTAGAGAAGAAGGGTATAAGATACCATGACGATTGACTTTAGTGCAAGTGGGAGATTGAAAGTAGTATGCACACAAGCCAATCATGTTTGATGATAAAGCATATACTTTGTAACAATCTTATTCATTTATTAATAAAAAGTATTAATTTATTAAAGGCTTTTAAATTATCTACATGATGCTGTTTAATAATATGTGATAAACCCATAGTTTTAAGCAACGCTTTTAGAATAATGATGATGATCATTCTAATGAGATCTAAATTCTTAGAAAGCTTAAAACTAAAATAGTTCCCAATCATTGGATTACTAAATTGGGGATTAGTGAATCCGGATAGATTGGTACATACGTTGATTGCTCATTGGATGAGGATGATTGATCTCATGATCATTTGTGTGGAGACACTAAACCAAGTGTGTAGGTGCTTATTAGAGAATAAGTTCACTGAACGTGACTCGCTAAGGAATACCTAATGGAGTTTTACTTGCATGTCAATAGGAATTTCTGTAGTGATAGTAGTACAAGTGATCCTTGGACTTGAGATCATTATAGTATCTTGTGTATGATGCGTTATACTTTGACTTATTCCTTAAAACCCTTAGGGTATATCAAAGGGTATGCTTGGGTATAATAAGTTGTACATGGAGATAATGTATGATCAATAAAGAATCTACCACTTCTAGTAAAAGAAGAGAAATGTCCTATGTGATTCGATAAATGACAACTCAGTAGTCCTTGGCCAAGGCAGAATGAAATTAGAAAGGAGTTTCTAATTTGCATTATTTAGAGTTGTGCATTTAAGAGTCGAAATACATATAATTAAATAAAATAAGACTTGACAGAAATTCCATGTCTTATATTTAATTGGGACATTGTATGGTGGAATGATTGAATTGTACGGTAACTATTTACTCAAAGGTTCTTTTATGATTAATGTTGAAATCTATATTATCTTGAAAGTCGTTGATCGCTAGGGAGGCTTATCCCTATTGTAGAATAAATATTATTTATTTAAATAAATTATTAGTTTAATTTATTTATTTAAATAAGATTAGAATTGTTCTAATTAATTTATTCACAACCTGTTTAATATGGAGAACCTAAAGGGTCACACCATAAAAGGAAGAATAATTATTTAAGAAGTTAATGGCATAATCATAATAATAAGTTAAGTATATTTAATTTAATCTATGGTGATAGAATAAATTAAATAGCTTAATATTTATTATTTAATATTTTAGAAATATTAAATATAAATTAATAAGAGGAGTCTTATTATTATTATTACTATTATTATTATTATTATTTAATTCCTAAAGGAGTTTGGGAATTAATTAATAAAAGTACTCTCAAATATCCTAATAGGATTAGGAGGCAAATTAATTAAAAGAGTTTAATTAATTATCCCTAATAAGATTAGGGAGCTTAATTAATTAAAAGGTTAATTAATTATTCCTAATAAGATTAGGAGCCTAATTAATTAAAAGAGTTTAATTAATTAAAATAAAATCCAATTCCTTAATTGTTAAGGATGGGTTGCCCACATCTATAAATAAGAGGAGTCTTATTATGGGTGAGAGAGAGGTTGACGTATTATTAGAATACGTTATTCCAATAGTTGGGAGAGTACGCCCCTTTTTCTATAGAGATAGAAAACTAGGGTTTGAGCCAAATACCCATTCTTGAATTCTTCTTCTTCCTTGGTGGATCACCTCTAGAGGTCAAACTCTTGGGTGGCTAAAGTTGATCAAAGGAAGGAACCAAACCCGGTGGATTCAAGTTGAACGCGAAAAGGATTGGAGGTGAACTTGTACCTGAGGAAGCTTGGATCTTCAAGGGTATGATTCTTGTTCTTTCTTTTTCGTTTAATTAATAATTACGCATAAAGGGTGATCCGGGTATATGGTTTGTAAATATTTTTAAACTCTGATTTTTACACGCTTCCGCTAATTTTGTGCAATTTGATTGCGTTCATGAATATTGCGTTCACAAGGCTATATACATTTGAAATGAGATCTTTATTCTCACTAGCATATCTTTAATTAGATATTGCCGAACTATATATTGAGGGTAATATAGTTTGATGAAAATAGTGGGAGATACCAATTTAAAACAAGACCTAATTATTTTGGTAATTAATAAAAGAATGTATGTTAAAATGTTGTTAATTACAAATTCATTTACAGAATTTTACAATGTCTAAATTACTATCACTTCGTAGCATATTAGATGCTAAATTAACCAGACCGAATTAAACGGATTGGTTAAGGTAATTGAGAATAGTTCTCACGGCTGAAAAACTATCTTATGTCCTTAATACGCCTATCCCTGCAAAGGTTGCAGACAATGCCTCCGGGGAAGAGATTGCTACTTTTAGAAAGTGGCAAGATGATGCACAGTTGGCTCAATGCATCATGCTCGCATCCATGAGTAACGAGCTTCAGCGTCAGCATGAAACTATGGATGATCTCTTACTATATTCTTGCACATCAAGTTGTTGATGGTAAGGAAAGTAGGATTGATAGATATCAGATATCTAAGGAGCTCTTCCGATCTAGAATGACCAATGACACTACAATACAGACAAAAGTCCTTAACATAATCAATTTGATTGATCAATTAGGACAACAGGTTTTGTCATGGATGGAGAGTTGAACTAAGATTTGATCTTGCACTCACTCTCGGACTCCTTTCATAATTATTATGAATTTTTCATATGAACAAGCTAGATATCAGCCTCGCTGATTTGCTTAACATGTTGAAAAATGTTGAGAGTCACTTTCCAACCAAGAAAGACCATGTCTTACTGGTAGGGGCCAAAGGATCTTCTGAAAAGAAGAACGATTCAAAGAAGATAAACAGAAAGGTGTAAACAAAGGATAATAAGAACAAAATTGATACGGATAGCAAAGGAGTTTGCTTCCACTGCAATAAGCCTGGACACTGGAAAGAAACTGCGAGAAGCATCTTGCAGGGCTAACCAAAGAAGCTTAGTGAAGTTTCGGTTACAAATACAATTTTGTTCATGATTTAAAATAAATTTTTCTTTAAGTCAAGGTTCTACTTGGGTATTGGATACCGACTTTGGTTATCATAAATATAGATTTATGAAGGGACCAAGTAGAAGTAGAAAGCTAAACAAATATAAGTAAACCTATGTGTGGGAAATGAAGCAAAGGTTGCTGCATTAGCCATAGGAACTTATAGTTTAGCAATGCCTACGGGCAAGTCTATTAAGTCAATAAGTTGTTATTGTATTCCAGTTCTTGTTGGAAACATTATTTCCATTTTATTGTTGGACAATGAAATCTTTGGTATTATATTTAAGAACAATTATTGTTCTATTTATAATAATAATGTTTTGTATAGAACTGAAATATTACTTAATGGATTTTGTATACTTGACTTACGTGAAAAATATATTTTGCAAATTGAACAAACTAGTATAAGAAAAGGAGATGATCATTCAAAGAGTTGAATGTATGTATTTGTTGAAATACAAGTGTGAATTATTTGAAAGGTTCAAAGAATTCAGAAATGAAATAAATTGACAAAGTATTAAGATTCTTTGATTAGATCAAGGAATAAATACTTGTGCAATAAGTTTCTATATCATCTCAAATGGTTTTCTCGTAATGGACACATCCTGATACGCAATAATTGATTGATGTATCTGAAAGGAAAAATAGTACCTTGTTGGACATGGTGCGGTCCATAACGATTTTACCAACATTTCAGTATCCCTCTAGGGTCATGTCCTAGAAATGGCTGCATATCTACAAAAGGTAATCTCAAAATCCGGCCCCAAGACTCCATAAAAGTTATGGACAGGGAGGATTCCTAATCTTAAGTATGTTAAGATAAGAGGTTGTCCAACTTATGTGAAAAAGGTTTCAAAGGATAAGCTTGGGACAAAAATTTGACAAGTTCAGATTTGTGGGACATCCTAAAGTAAGTTTAGGTTATATGTTCTATAATCCTACTTAGCAAAAGGTGTTTGTTGCGAAACACGCTGCCTTCTAAAATAAATGTGTTTATCATTGAAGGGGCTAGTGGGAGGATAATAGATCTTGAAGAGTTCAAGAACCACAAAACACTATAAGTCAAATAAGAGGAACCTATAGATGGACCTATTGTACCACAACCGAATCGTAAATCTGGAATATTACCGAAGATACCTGGGAGGTATGGATTCATCATGGATAATGATGATGAGGTACGTATCATAGAAGATGATGATCCAGTTACATACGATGAGGTAAGAGTTGTAGACACTCAGAGAAATGGATTGAAGCAATCTTCTCAAAAATGGAACATTCATTTTGATATGATAATCAAAAGAGTTTGATTTTATCAAAAACAAGAATGAACCTAGTGTGTACAAAAGGGTCAGTGGGATCGTCGTGAAATTTTTAGTATTATATGTTGATATATTACGGACAAGGAATGACATGTCAATGTTAGAGTCAGTAAAGATAAAGTTGTCTAAACATTCATCCATAAATGATTTGGGTAGAGTATCTTAATTGGGGATGCAAATTTATATAGATAGATTTAAAAGGATGCTCGGCTTAACCCAAGGAACGTATATTCATTTGATGTTAAAGTCGTTTAGCATGGCAAACTCCATGGGATGTCTCATGTTGATGAGTCGTGGAGTGTATCTCTCTTAATAGTCCCCATAGACTCCTAAAAGAGAGATCGCATGAGTGACAATCATGTATGCAATGAAATATACGCGACCTGATGTTGATCAGTCATATTCTAGAGAAGTTCACTGTGAGAGAGTGAAAAACATCTTAAAGTACTTAACCAGCACTAAGGATGTGATTAAAATTTATGGTGAGTCTAAATTAAAACTAGAGGGCTTAACAGACTCAAGTTTTTCAGACAGACCAAGACGACAGAAAATTCACTTTAAGGTAAAGTGTTACCTTGATCAGTGGTGCAGTGAATTGGAAAGGTTCCAAACAGCAAAGAGTTGCTGGTTTAGTGATAAAGACAAAGTATATAGCTATAAATGAAGCTGCAAGTTGATTGTTTGGATTAAAAGTTCATTACAGAACTAGGAATAGTTCCTAAGTCTTATCTTGGATCTAAACATGTGTTGTGGCACTTTCATTTGATTATAGGAATCATTGAAAGATGGGAAATCACTATAGAGATAGTGGAATCTCAAGAACAACATTACATATCTATTAACTAAAGCTTATCCAACAGCAGGATAATCGTCACTTAGAGAAGAAGGGTATGAGATACCATGGCGATTGGCTTTAGTGCAAGTGGGAGATTGAAAGTAGTATGCACACAAGCCAATCATGTTTGATGATAAAGCATATACTTTGTAACAATCTTATTCATTTATTAATAAAATGTATTAATTTATTAAAGGCTTTTAATTATCTACATGATGCTGTTTTATAATATGTGATAAACCCATAGTTTTAAGCAATGCTTTTAGAATAATGATGATGATCATTCTAATGAGATCTAAATTCTTAGAAAGCTTAAAACTAAAATAGTTCCCAATCGTTGGATTACTAAATTGGGGATTAGTGAATCCGGATAGATTGGTACATACGTTGCTTGCTCATTGGATGAGGATGATTGATCTACTGATCATTTGTGTGGAGACACTAAAGCAAGTATGTAGGTGCTTATTAGAGAATAAGTTCACTGAACGTGACTCGCTAAGGAATACCTAATGGAGTTTTACTTGCATGTCAATAGGAATTCCTGTAGTGATAGTAGTACAAGTGATCCTTGGACTTGAGATCATCATAGTATCTTGTGTATGATGAATTATACTTTGACTTATTCCTTAAGACCCTTAGGGTATATCAAAGGGTATGCTTGGGTATAATAAGTTGTACATGGAGATAATGTATGGTCAATAAAGAATCTACCACTTCTAGTAAAAGAAGAGAAATGTCCTATGTGATTCGATAAATGACAACCCAGTAGTCCTTGGCCAAGGCAGAATGAAATTAGAAAGGAGTTTCTAATTTGCATTATTTGGGGTTGTGCATTTAAGAGTCGAAATACATATAATTAAATAAAATAAGACTTGACAGTAATTCCATGTCTTATATTTAATTGGGACATTGTATAGTGGAAGGATTTAATTGTACGGTAACTATTTACTCAAAGGTTCTTTTATGATTAATGTTGAAATCTATGTTATCTGGAAAGTCGTTGATCGCTAGGGAGGCTTATCCCTATTGTAGAATAAATATTATTTATTTAAATAAATTATTAGTTTAATTTATTTATTTAAATAAGATTAGAATTGTTCTAATTGATTTATTCACAACCGGTTTAATATGGAGAACCTAAAGGGTCACACCACAAAAGGAAGAATAATTATTTAAGAAGTTAATGGCATAATCGTAATAATAAGTTAAGTATATTTAATTTAATCTATGGTGATAGAATAAATTAAATAGCTTAATATTTATTATTTAATATTTTGGAAATATTAAATATAAATTAATAAGAGGAGTCTTATTATTATTATTACTATTATTATTATTTAATTCCTAAAGGAGTTTGGGAATTAATTAATAAAAGTACTCTCAAATATCCTAATAGGATTAGGAGGCAAATTAATTAAAAGAGTTTAATTAATTATCTCTAATAAGATTAGGGAGCTTAATTAATTAAAAGGTTAATTAATTATTCCTAATAAGATTAGGAGCCTAATTAATTAAAAGAGTTTAATTAATTAAAATAAAACCCAATTCCTTAATTGTTAAGGAGGGGTTGCCCACATCTATAAATAAGAGGAGTCTTTTTATGGGTGATTTAGAGGTTGACGTATTATTAGAATACGTAATTCCAATAGTTGGGAGAGTACGCCCCTTTTTCTATAGAGATAGAAAACTAGGGTTTGAGCCAAATACCCATCTTCTTGAATTTTGTTCTTCCTTGGTGGATCACCTCTAGAGGCCAAACGCTTGGGTGGCTAACATTGATCAAAGGAAGGAACCCAACCCGGTGGATTCAAGATGAACGCGAAAAGGATTGGAGGTGAACTTGTACCTGAGGAAGCTTTGATCTTCAAGGGTATGATTCTTATTCATATCTTTTCGTTAAATTAATAATTATGCATAAAGGGTGATCCGGGTATATGGTTTGTAAAATTTTTAAACTCTGATTTTCCACATTTCCGCATATTTTGTGCAATTTGATTGCGTTCATGAATATTACAAACCTAACAGCGACACGGTCATATTGTTTTGTTCCAACTTGATAAACTCCACCTCCTTCATGTGGCGAATACTTTCGGGAAAGTATTTGTCGTTGAATAGCTCTTGGAACTTCTCCCAAGATATCTTCAGTACAACAGGTTGAGTACGTTTTATCGATTCCCACCAGTAATCTGCCTCTCCGCGCAACATAAAGGCGGCAAAGGGAACCTTTTGCTCCTCGGAGCATTCCAAGACATCAAATATCTTGGTGATATGCTTTATCCATGTTTTCGCCATAAGTGGTTTTGGCTCTCCCTTAAACTCCGGTGGTCCCAGCTCCTTGAACTATTTAGCGGTGACCGCCCGAGACTTCCCAGTGTTTCCACCTACGTTTTGGATAGGAGCCGCTCTCGCCTATTGTTGCATGAATTGCATAAAGCCTCTGAACATTTGATCATTCATCATTTGATCAGTGTTGTTGTTTGTATGAGGATCGTCGCCTTCCTGATGCACATTATCCTGATTATTGATATGTGGTGAGTCAACGGTCGCCTGTGCTCCATTGCTATTCTCAATATTCTCATATGTCATTTTCAGATACTGCCACAAAATAAAAGTTTAATTGACATGTAACATATTATCCCTATATTCTGACTGACCAATAAAATAGCACATAAACTTAGGTAGATCATACTAGCGAAGGAATTCCCCATATCTCCCCTCCTAGTACTATTCTCACATCTTAGCTAGGGATCATATCCCTAAGCTTTGATACCAACTGTGACGCCCCCAAAATTAGGTATACATCACCCATCTTGGGTCGCCAGATACATGGTACAGAATTCAAATACAACTTACTAATACAACTGTCATGTACAATACGACAAAACATAAACTGAGAGTTTGAATACAATATTGTCTACTAGAGATTATACAAACTCAAAAGGAGTCCTCATTAGAATTATTATCACACTATTTCACAGAATAGTGAGGACTACTAATGCTATCCTCTGGACCATTACTCCGTTCCCCGACTCGTCCCAGCTATATTCTCATTTCCTGAAGAGAACAGTGAAAGAAAGGGTGAGCTCAACTAGCCCAGTAAGAAATATTATGACTAAGATAATGCAGAATAAATTATCATTAGCCTTCAACAGTGTTAAACTGATAAAATATAATAAACATCAAGTTTAACTGCAGCGGAACCAACAATCCATTAAAAGAGTCAAGTAGAAAATAAAATTTACTATCTTTTATGATTTAAAAGGTTTTTCATCACTGTTATAGCTGAGTGACTTCTCATGTAAGCATCAATAAGCAATAACGTGTGCTACTATGCAACCACGCGTATTACTGTACTTTTACTACCGGGTAGTTCAACAGTTTTAACGGTAACACCTCCGCCGTTATTTTTATAGAAAGATATTTTTGTCGTTTTCTAACTACGACAATACTTCCGTTGTGGGGTCCACCAATGATTGAGTCGTCATACGAATATTCTCCGACAAAAAGAATATTCCCCGACCAAACGAATATTTTATAACAACTTGCTTACTTTGCAAAATTTATAAATATTACCCACAACTATAACATTATATCAAATTTATTCAATAATATTCAAAAAAAATATTTATAGAAAATTCATCTTTATTTATAAAAGTTGGAGTCTTACACATACAGTCAGTCAACCTAAGTTTGACCATAAATATAAACAATTCTGTTATTAATTAAAGTGATCTAATGGCATGTATTAGTAGTTCATATACCCGTCTACAACAGCTAACCAACAACATGGCCAAAACAACAAACATCAGCAAGATCAGAGGCTTGCAAAATCTTGTCAGGCCGGTTCTGGGTTTCTGGGCTGCCCATAAACTCAGTCCTCGTGAACGGTCAACGGGTTTTGACTGCCCATATAATGAGATCTAGGCTTTATCCGACCTTGTATCCAGTTTCAGATCAAAGCCTACATGACATAGAACATATTCAAAACATAAAACACACAAAACATCAAACACATAAAGATCTATAGGCCATGACATTAGGCTGTCAGGCCTTATTTTCCCAGTTTTTCTAGATTTGAGAAATCCTTAAATTCGAGTATCTAAATGATATGGATCTAGGTTTTGGCAACCCAAATCATCAAGTGACACCCTCTAACACATATCTAAACAACAAAACATATCATCTAACATAAAATCTAAAGATTTCAAAATTTGAAGGTTTATACCTTTCTAGCTTGGATTTTGATTTCTGATCATTGATGTTTGTTCTTGGAGATCTAACACATGATCTTAGCTTAACTTTTCTCACTTTCTCACTCTACTTTCCCGAATTTTAGAGAGAGAAGTGTTTGGAGAAAATGAAAATGCAAGTAGCCCTTTTTTTTTTTTCTCTCTCTAATCTATATGTATTATTGATGTAATGAGTTGGCTAGACTCTAGATGACTGATATTGCTGTATTTTATGTCACATGGGGTTGGTAGGGTTTGCTCACCAACCCATTATATGTCAAGATTGCAAGTTAGCTCAAATAATGCACCAAAGAGTATAATTGTCATTTCCTTTTATTTCTAGAATTGTTCTTTGTTGAAAACCCTTAGGGTTTAGGGTTTGAACCATTTTAGGATTTAGGGTTTAACCCTTAACTTGCAATTTACTTTCTGAGATTTTCAAATTTCGGTTTTAAAAATTAAAAATTAATATTTCTAAATTATAATTAGATTTTTTTAATTATATTAAAATTTCTTAATCATAAATTAAATCTTGTTAATTATGATTATTATTTTCTAATTAAAATTGCTAATTAAGCAATTAACGACAAAATTGGTCATTAGGGTTTATAACTCAAAATTAGGGTTTCTAATAGTAAAATTATTTCTCTAAAATAAAAATTAGATTTTGTAATTAGATTAGGCTTTTCTAATTACTTATAAATTGAAAATTAGGATTAATATTTCCTAATTAACAGTAAAACTTTTAAATTAACACTTAGGTTTTTTCCTATTATAAATTACGGTTTCAAATCCAGAAGGTATGGTTTTCTAAATTTAAAATTAGAGTTTGCTAATTAATTAAGCTTTTACCCTAATTAATATATTAATTAATAGCACTTAAGCAATATAATTCTCCGTTAATTTCCCAGATTAGGGTTTTAAATTCCGAATTAGGGTTTCAGATTTCTAAAACTGAAATTAGGGTTTCAGAACCGGTTTCTAGGATTTCTTATAATTCGTTAGGGTTTTCTAACCGAACGTTGACGTTCTTAATTTACACTTAGGGTTTGTCACAGATATCGCTTATCTGGTCAACCCTTGACCCTTAACCACATCATGCACTTATATACACAGAATATAAACGCTTATTCCCTTAATCCTGAATAATCCACCAAAATCCTTCATAGAATTTTGAAATCCTCAAAATTCCTTCTCAAAAATATGAAACGCATACATTTATTTTATGTCTAGGTTCTAATTTTGAACCTTAAATCAATTAATTAAAATTTTAAAAATATTCTAAATTCTCGGGTTGTCACATTCCCCCTTCTTATAAAAATTTCATCCCTGAAATTTACCTTACACCATACATCATACATACACAACATCTCATGCTACCCAATACACCACTCACAAGAGTAAAAAAATTTAAATTTTGCTGAGGAGTCATATAGACTATTTGTCTGTCATTTTCGCAAAGGTTTTATGGAAATTCATCCACAAATCGTCATAACTTACAGACAGATTAGCCCGATATGCCATGTACTGATCAAGTACTGTCGGTAGGAACAATTTGTTCCTCTTATCCGCCTACGGCGCATAAACTTTTACCTCAGTCTTATTGGATTTCGCACCAAAGGAATTTGGTTCGGGAAATTTTTCAAAGAACTCTTAGAGTTTTATAAATGTTTGTCTAGCTGAATCAAATAGCATAGACTCATATCAATAATTCAATTCAATCGAATTATTTAAATGTAGTCAAACCCCGTTGGCAAATTAAATTTTATTGAAAATATTTTTTTGAGAATGACGTCATGATGTCGTACTGTATTAACAGTCCGTTTGAGGATGCCGTCATTATTTTTTATGAATACAACAAATAATATCTCTTACCTTAATAGAAGAGTGAATACTGAAGTAGGGTAGTAGCAGAATACTCTTCTTCTTACTCTCTATAGTTTTTCTCTCTAGAGTTTCAGTGAATTCATAAGAAATAATGAAGGAATAAGCTTCTATTTATAGAAAAAAGGACTGAATAGTAACTAATTCATGAACGGCCTAGATTAATTCACTTTTAATCGGACGATCCTTATTGATTTACTATTAAAACTTAAAGCAATGGTCCATACTGATTTACTATTAAAACTTTAAACCAACGATCCATATTGATTTACTATTAAAATTTTAAACCAGCGATCCATATTGATTTACTATTATAACTTCAACCAACGGTCTGAAAAAATTAGCATATCTCCTCAAGGAATAATAAGCCAAACTTATAACAAATACCTTATAACAAACCCTTTATTTATATCAAAAATTGAATAAATATTTATCACAAATCACTTATCTTTAACAAGCACATTTTTAATCTATTAACAATTATTCATCATTAATATTATAACTCACAATATTTAACAACCAGATCATTCCAGGAAAGAGGGGGCTTCCCGATAAGGATTTCTCCCTATTGGCGCGCAATTAGGTGACCAAATCTCTTATTGACAAAACTTTCTAGACATTGTAAATATTGCAAATAATAATATAAATAACTTTGTCGTCTCAATTATTGATTTAGTAATATAAAATATTATGCAGATGATACTGTGACAATAATTGAAACAAATAACGTGAGATACTATGTAGCAATTACTGTGGCAATAATTGAGTATAATTGTGTGACTTCTCACGTAAGCATCAATAATCAATACCGTGTGCTACTATGCAACCACGCGTATTACTATTCTTTTATCACCGGGTATTTCAACAGTTTAACGGTAAAACTTTCGCCGTTATTTTTATAAAAAAAATATTTCTGTCGTTTTCTAACTACGACAATACTTCCATTGCCGGTCCACCAATGTTGGTGTCGTCGTACAAATATTCTTCGACAAAAAGAATATTCTCCAACCAAACGAATATTTCCCGACACAACGAATATTTTATAACAACTTTCTTACTCTGCAAAATTTTCAAATATCATCCTTAACTTTAAACTTTTATCAATTTAACTATTTACCGAAATAGAAATATTGAATACTTTTATTTCATAAAATTTGGGGTCTTACATCATTGGCCCGTAGTGCATGGATAAGTCAATGATGTGAATTATTTATTGAGCTGTGTTACAGCGATAAAATATTAATAATGAATTTTTAAATCATAGAATGTAGTAGATATCATGATCTACTTGACTCTGCTAATGGATTGTTTATTCCGTTGCAGTTAAACTTGTTGTGTATTATATTCTATCAGTTTAACACTGTTGAAGGCTAACTGTAAGACCCCAACTTTTATGAATAAAGATGAATTTTTCTATAAATATCATTTTTGAATATTAAGGTTTGAATTTGTTATAATGTTATAGTTGTGGGTAATATTTATAAATTTTACAAAGTACGCAAGTTGTTATATTATATTCGATTGGTCGGAAAATATTCGTTTTAACAGGGAATATTCGTACGACGGCACAATCATTGGTAGACCTCACAACATAATTATTGTCGGAATGAGAAAATGACAAAAATATCTTTTTATTTTGAATAATATGAAATCTTATTTCATATCTAAATAAACTCCTTTATTTAAGGAAACATAGAATCTAATTTCAACTCCAATTAGTTATCATGAAATCCAATTCCAACTCTAATTAGTTAGCATGAAATTCTAATTTTAAGATTAAAATAAACTTTTTATTTTAAAATTAAAATAAATTTTTATTTTAATTATAAATTATTAAAATATATATATATATATATATATATATATATATATATATAAACGAAATATATATATAATATATAATATATTATGAAAATCATTCCCACGTGAAGGGAATATAAAACAGGAAGTAGGAGTCAAGAATCCTTATTAGTTATTAGAGTGAAGGACATACATATATAGTAATATATTTAATATATATGCTACCGAAAACTCTTAACTATATATATAACGCAATATATTATATAGCAATCAAGAATTCTTTTTCCTACTTTTTCCTTTGCCACGTGAACTGCAGGAGAAACCGAAGCTACAAAAAAAATGTGGACTCAGCGGAAAAAAAAATTCAGGTGGCCATTGCCCATTAACGTGATTCGCGAGTAATATTTTTTTTTTAAAAAAAAAATTTATACAACAAAATTATGTCCAATTAAATTGTTTTAAACACATATCAATATACATATCAAATTAAAATAATTAATAATTCGCATAAAGGTTTGGCTCTGATGCCACTGTTAGGTTTGTAATATTCATGAACGCAATCAAATTGCACAAAATATACGGAAACGTGGAAAATTAGAGTTTAAAAATTTTACAAACCATATACCCGGATCACCCTTTATGCATAATTATTAATTTAACGAAAAGATATGAATAAGAATCATACCCTTGAAGATCAAAGCTTCCTCAGGTACAAGTTCACCTCCAATCCTTTTCGCGTTCATCTTGAATCCACCGGGTTGGGCTCCTTCCTTTGATTAACGTTAGCCACCCAAGCGTTTGGCCTCTAGAGGTGATCCACCAAGGAAGAACAAAATTCAAGAAGATGGGTATTTGGCTCAAACCCTAGTTTTCTATCTCTATAGAAAAAGGGGCGTACTCTCCCAACTATTGGAATTACGTATTCTAATAATACGTCAACCTCTAAATCACCCATAAAAAGACTCCTCTTATTTATAGATGTGGGCAACCCCTCCTTAACAATTAAGGAATTGGGTTTTATTTTAATTAATTAAACTCTTTTAATTAATTAGGCTCCTAATCTTATTAGGAATAATTAATTAACCTTTTAATTAATTAAGCTCCCTAATCTTATTAGAGATAATTAATTAAACTCTTTTAATTAATTTGCCTCCTAATCCTATTAGGATATTTGAGAGTACTTTTATTAATTAATTCCCAAACTCCTTTAGGAATTAAATAATAATAATAGTAATAATAATAATAAGACTCCTCTTATTAATTTATATTTAATATTTCCAAAATATTAAATAATAAATATTAAGCTATTTAATTTATTCTATCACCGTAGATTAAATTAAATATACTTAACTTATTATTACGATTATGCCATTAACTTCTTAAATAATTATTCTTCCTTTTATGGTGTGACCCTTTAGGTTCTCCATATTAAACCGGTTGTGAATAAATCAATTAGAACAATTCTAATCTTATTTAAATAAATAAATTAAACTAATAATTTATTTAAATAAATAATATTTATTCTACAATAGGAATAAGCCTCCCTAGCGATCAACGACTTTCCAGATAACATAGATTTCAACATTAATCATAAAAGAACATTTGAGTAAATAGTTACCGTACAATTAAATCCTTCCACCATATAATGTCCCAATTAAATATAAGACATGAAATTACTGTCAAGTCTTATTTTATTTAATTATATGTATTTCGACTCTTAAATGCACAACCCCAAATAATGCAAATTAGAAACTCCTTTCTAATTTCATTCTGCCTTGGCCAAGGACTACTGGGTTGTCATTTATCGAATCACATAGGACATTTCTCTTCTTTTACTAGAAGTGATAGATTCTTTATTGATCATACATTATCTCCATGTACAACATATTATACCCAAGCATACCCTTTGATATACCCTAAGGGTCTTAAGGAATAAGTCAAAGTATAATTTATCATACACAAGATACTATGATGATCTCAAGTCCAAGGATCACTTGTACTACTATCACTACAGGAATTCCTATTGACATGCAAGTAAAACTCCATTAGGTATTCTTTAGCGAGTCACGTTCAGTGAACTTATTCTCTAATAAGCACCTACATACTTGCTTTAGTGTCTCCACACAAATGATCATGAGATCAATCATCCTCATCTAATGAGCAAGCAACGTATGTACCAATCTATCCGGATTCACTAATCCCCAATTTAGTAATCCAACGATTGGAAACTATTTTAGTTTTAAGCTTTCTAAGAATTTAGATCTCATTAGAATGATCATCATCATTATTCTAAAAGCATTGCTTAAAACTATGGGTTTATCACATATTATAAAATAGCATCATGTAGATAATTAAAAGCCTTTAATAAATTAATACATTTTATTAATAAATGAATAAGATTGTTACAAAGTATATGCTTTATCATCAAACATGATTGGCTTGTGTGCATACTACTTTCAGACGCAATACGAGGCAAAATTTGCGGAGTTATCCCGATTTGCGTCCCACTTGGTGGATAATGAAGAGAGAATAGCGCGAATGTTTTTAAGAGGTTTGAAGCCGGAGATACGTCAACATCTTATTTCTCATAAACTGTGTTTGTATTCAGATGTTGTAAATAGGGCTCAGTTAGTGGAGCGCGATAACGAGTCAACGCAACTAAAAGAGAGCAGCCGACAAAATTATAATACCAGCGAGAGTAGTCATCGAAGCAGTGATAACAAGCGTGGAGGGAATCAACAAGCCAGAAATGGTAACCACTTCGGTGGTAATCAGGGTTAAAAAAATAAGAATGGACATTTCAAGAAGAGGAGATTCAACAATGATGGAAAGACGTCAGCACCAGCACCCGTTGTTAAGGAAGGTGAAAGACCACCTATCATATGATTCAAATGCGGAGGGGAGGGACACATCAGTCCAAATTGCGCGATTCCGTCCAAAGCATGTTATAATTGTGGAAGAGAAGGTCACTTAGCCCGATTTTGTAGTTCACTGAAGACAAATTCAGCTAGGATGGAGGCACCAAAGGCCGTTCCAGAAAGGTCAAAGCCGGTAGTACAAAGGAGAGCGTTTGTTGTGACCTCCCAGAAAGCAAGGAACTCGAATGAGGTCATCACGGGTAAGCTTATCATAAACTCTAACAAAGTCTATACTTTATTTGATACCGGTTCTACCCATTCTTTTATTTCTCCTACTTGCGCTCATCGATTAAATTTGACTCCGGAGAAATTAGACTTTGACTTATCTGTGGAAAATCCGTTGGGAGAAACCTTTATTACATCTACTGTTTATAAGTCTTGTTTGTTTCAAATCGGTACCCTTACATTACCTGTCGATCTTATTTCATTGAAAATACTTGTATTTGACGTGATTCTAGGGATTGATTGGTTAACTACTCATCATGCAAAAATTGATTATTTTCGTAAGATTGTTAGCTTTCCTATTCCTAATCAACCTATTATGCGAATTCAAGCAACCAAACCATTAAAATCAATCACGGTCATCTCAAGTCATAAAGCTATTCGTTTATTGAAAAATGGATGTCAAGCTTTCTTAGCTCATGTCACATATCTAAACAAAAATACGTCAGCTTTGAATAATATTTCTGTTGTTAATAAATTTTCTGACGTATTCTCCGAAGAACTTCCTGGCCTACCCCCAGAGCGTGAAATTAAATTTTGTATCGACCTTGAACCTGGTACAAAACCCATTTCCAAATCCCCATATCGAATGGCTCCTATTGAACTTCAGGAGTTAAAGACTTAACTGCGGGAATTGTTAGACATTGGCTTTATTCGTCCTAGTACTTCTCCTTAGGGGTGCTCCTGTTCTATTCGTGAAGAAGAAAGATGGGAGTATGCGACTTTGTATTGATTATCGGGAGTTGAATCATGTCACCATCAAAAATAGGTATCCATTGCCACGTATTGATGACCTGTTTGACCAGTTGCAAGGAGCCAAATTCTTTTCAAAGATTCATCTTCGTTCCGGATATCACCAATTGAAGATTATAACCGATGACATTCCAAAGACAGCTTTCAGAACTCGGTACGAGCATTATAAATTCCTAGTCATGCCCTTTGGATTGGCTAATGCTACTGTTGCCTTCATGGATATGATGAACCGAGTATTCAAGGAATATTTGGATCACTTTGTGGTCGTCTTTATTGATGACATCCTTATTTATTCCAAAAGCCGTGAAGATCATGAGCAACATTTGAGGCTGACACTCCAAAAGCTTCATGAATATAAGCTTAATGCCAAGTTGAAGAAATGCGAGTTCTGGCTTAAGGAAGTAGTATTCCTTGGGCACGTGGTATCAAGTCATGGAATATCTGTTAACCCATAAAAGATTGAAGCTATTCAAAGCTGGGAGCAACCTAAATCAGCGATCGAAGTACGTAGCTTTCCCGGTTTAGCTGGTTATTATCGGAGATTCGTGGAAGGATTTTCTCGAATCGCTACTCCATTGACTTAGTTGACTCGAAAAGATACAAAGTTCGGTTGGAGCGAAGAATGTGTGAAGAGTTTTCAAGAACACAAGAGGAGACTCATTTCAGTACCTGTTCTGACAATACCATCTGGCTCGGAGGGATTTGTCATCTACAGTGATGCTTCGGGCAAAGGGTTGGGATGTGTTCTCATGTAACATGGAAAAGTCATAGCCTATGCCTCGTGAAAACTCAAATAATATGAGAGGAATTATCATACTCATGATCTAGAGTTGGCAGCTGTTGTCTTTGCACTTAAAATTTGGAGGCATTACTTGTATGGGGAGAAAGTGGAGATCTTTACGGATCATAAAAGCCTCACATATTTCTTTACTCAAAAGGAAATCAATATGCGACAATGACGTTGGCTTGAACTGTTGAAAGATTATGATCATACCATCCAATACCATCTTGGAAAAGTGAACGTGGTAGCTAACGCATTGAGTAGAAGATCATATGCAAGTATGAGTGCGATATTGTCAACGCAAGGGCCCATTTTGTGTGACTTGCAAAGGATGGAGATAGAGTTAAAGACTCCAGGGACACATGTGACGATGGCAAATATACGAGTAGAACCGACTTTAATCGATAAAGTTAAAGATGCTCAAGCTACAGACCTGGAGTTGATGCGTATGAGGAAGAAAGTGCAAGAAGGTGCTATGCCGGAAGCAAGAATCGGTGAAGAAGGAATACTTTGAGTCAACTCCAGACTTTGTGTTCCTAACGACCCTGATTTAAAGTATAAAATCATGATGGAGGCGCACAACACACCGTTTGTAATCCATCCTTGGAGTACCAAAATGTATCATGATATTCGTCATACATTTTGGTGGAGCAATATGAAGAGAGAGATAGCGTTGTTTATCTCAAGGTGTCTAACTTGTCAACAAGTTAAAGCAGAGCATCAAGTACCAAAAGGTCCATTGTAACCACTTGAAATTCCAGAATGGAAGTGGGAGCACATTACCATGGATTTCGTTACCGATCTTCCTAAGGTTTCTCAAGGCATAGATGCGATTTAGGTCATTGTTGATAGATTGACCAAGTCTGCTCATTTCTTACCGATACGAGAAACTTATACACTTGAACGTCTTGCTCGTATGTACATAAATGAGATTGTAAGACTGCATGGTATGCCAATATCCATAGTTTCTGATCGAGACCCAAGATTCACTTCACGATTTTGGGTTAGTTTGCAAAAAGCTATGGGCACAGATTTACAATTTAGCTCGGTATATCATCCTCAAATGGACGGACAATCGAAGAGGACTAGTCAAACTCTTGAAGATCTATTAAGACTATTTGTCCTTGATTTCAAGGGAAGTTGGGACAAGTTCTTACCATTGGTGGAGTTTTCCCACAACAACAGTTATCAAGCAAGTATTGGCATGGCTCCATTCGAAGCGTTGTATGGAAGAAAGTGTCGTTCTCCAGTATGCTGGGATGAGGTGGGTGAAGCAATGTTGTTGGGTCCAGAGTTGGTACATATGACTACGGAAAAGATTCAAACGATCCGACAACGTATAAAAACCTCACAAAATCGACAAAGAGTTATTCTGATCTTTATCGAAAGGATGTGGAATTCGATATACGAGATCATGTGTTGTTACGTGTTGCTCCATGGAAAGGAGTTACAAGATTTAGAAAGAGAGGAAAACTCAATCCTCGATTCATCGGCCCATTTTTAATCCTTGATCGAGTAGGAACTGTGGCCTATAGACTCGCTTTACCGCCAAGTATGTCTCGTGTTCATAACGTTTTTCACATATCCATGTTACGTAAATACGTGAAAGACCCGAACCACATTATTGAGTTAGAACCGGATGAAATAGCGGAAGATTTGACGTATGAAGAGGTTCCTATTCAAATCTTGGATAAGAAGGAACATATTCTACGCTTAAAAGTTATACCTCAAGTCAAGATTTTATGGAGAAACCACGATGTTGAGGAAATGACTTGGGAGTTAAAATCTGAAATGAAATCAAGGTATCCTTACCTCTTCGAAATACCAGGTACGTAACCTAATTTCGAGGGCGAAATTTCATAAGAAGTGGAGGCTGTAAGACCCCAACTTTTATAAATAAAGATGAATTTTCTATAAACATTATTTTTGAATATTATTGAATAAATTTGATATAATGTTATAGTTGTGGGTAATATTTATAAATTTTGCAAAGTAAACAAGTTGTTATAAAATATTCGTTTGATCGGGGAATATTCTTTTTATCGGGGAATATTCGTACGACGGCTAAATCATTGGTGGACCCCACAACGGAAGTATTGTCGTAGTTAGAAAAAGACAAAATTATCTTTTTATAAAAATAACGGCGGAGGTGTTACCGTTAAAACTGTTGAACTACCCGGTAGTAAAAGTACAGTAATACGCATGGTTGAATAGTAGCACACAATATTAATTATTGATGCTTACGTGAGAAGTCACTCAGCTATAACAGTGTTGAAAAACCTTTTAAATCATAAAAGATAGTAGATTTTATTTTCTACTTGACTCTTTTAAAAGATAGTAGATTTTTGCTGAAGCACTGCACTGCATTCCTCTGTCAAGGCTACTATTTCAAACTCATCTAGTCTCCTCTTCCTTGACAGTATACCCTTCATAAACTTGGCGTAGCTGGGCATTTGTTCCAATGCCTCGGCGAATGGTATGTTGATCTGCATCTTTTTGAATACCTCCAGGAATTTGTTGAACTATTTATCTTCCCTTTTTTTATTTAATCTCTAAGGATACGGAACTTGAATATGAATTGGTGGTAATGGACTCTTAAACTTCTCCTCTGAACCTGATCTCTCAGTCTCTTCCTTCTGACCCTCAGATTTCTCCCCTTTTTTTCTCAGTAGCTGGCTCCTCTGCATCGCACGGCCGTGCGCCCTCCTCAGTGCATTCTCGCGCGGGCGCGCGACTTGCAGTAACTGACAAATCTTTCACAGATCTCAATGTGATCGCTTGACACTGTTCATTCCCTTCTCTTCTGGGATTTGTCACCGTATTACTTGGCAATGAACCCTGGGACCTGTTAGTAAGCATGTTCACCATCTGCCCCATTTGAGTTTCCAGATTCTTTATAGCCACTGCTTGGCTCTTGATCATAACTTCTGTGTTTTCCATGTATTTCATCATCATCTCCTCCACTTCTGATTTCTTTTCTTGCTGACGTGCAGCTGGAGTGTAATGTTGTTGTTGTTTTTGAGAAAATCCCGGCAGAAAGGGTAGTCTAGGATTAAACTGCGGTTGCACTGGCTGCGCCTGAAATTGATTATTTGGTTGAAACTGACTCTGCTGATTCCCTTGATTATTCGACCAACTAAAGTTTAGATGATTTCTATTGTTGGGGTGGTATGTGTTCTAAAATTGACCTTGGTCTTTTCTATAGTTGCTAACATACTATACTAATTTTGAGCTGATAGCACATTGATCCGTCGAGTGTGACCCCACACAAATCTCACATACGAAGGCAACCGTCTTTACTTTTCCTTCCGCCAAAGTATTTATCTTCTTTGACATGGCTGCCATCTGTGCTGACAACTGAGTAATAGCATCAACCTCCAACACACCTGCAACTTTGGTTTGTGGCATTCGAGATGTAGGATTCTGAAAATCATTCGATGCCATTATCTCGATAAGGTCATAGGCTTCCTCATAGTTCTTTTCCCATAATGCCCCTCCTACAGCTGCATCTACAATTGGTCTCGACTGCCATCCCAATCCATTATAAAACGTGTTAATTACCATCCAATCTGGCATACCATGACGTGGGCACTTTCTCAGTATTTCTTTGTATATCTTCCATGCTTCATATAATGACTCGCCCTATTGTTTCTCAAACTGAGAGATAGTTGTCCTCATCTTAGCAGTCTTAGCCATTGGGAAGAACTTAGCTAAGAATTTCTGTGTTAAATCCTCCCATGTAGTTATAGATCATACTGGCAGAGAGTGAAGCCAACCTTTTGCTTTATCCCTCAATGAGAACGGGAACAACCTTAGTCTAATAGCATCTTCCGTCACACCATTGTATCTGAATGTATCACAAATTTTGATGAAACTTAACAGGTGTTCATTCGGATCATCTGTAGCAGCACCCCCAAACTGAACTGTATTCTGCACCATTTGAATAGTGTCAGTTTTTATCTCGAATGTATTGGCTGCTATCACTGGTCTGACTATGATGGATAGTAGTCCATTAATATTGGGCATGGAATACTCTTTCAGACCCCTATGCTCCTCTCTTTGCTCTTCTCCTTGTGCCTCGGCTGCCATATTAGCTGTCGTGTTTTCCTACTGTTCTTGTAAATTTCTACGAACACCCGCTTTCCAACCTCTCCCGTTTATGTTATCCTGAACAGATGTTAAATCGGGGTTGGCTGACCGCGTGCGCATAAATATTTATCCAAGTTCCTGAAACAAAAATAAAAAACTGAAATGAGATAAGATAAGACTAGAATTGTCTAAGTCATACAATATAGCTTAAAACTAATGATAATAATACTAAATTAAACGCCTTTCCCCGACAACGGAGCCAAAAACTTGTTGCCGCTTTTGTAGTCTTAACAAAAGAGCTCTAACTCATGCAAGCATACATGTGTCAACAAGCAATACAGAGTAAGTAAAGTATCGATCTCACAGAGAAAGTTGTTTAACTAAGATTACTATTCATTAATTGAATCACTATATTTATATGCTCAAACTAATGATTAAACTTGGTTTGTTCTCGAATTGCAAATAACAACTAAAACAATAGTAAAGACGGAATAAATGATATTAGAACTAATGGGTTCCTAACTTCATTTAATACTTCATTCAATCACCACTATCATGCACGACTCGTTCACATATCACTGAAAAGTAGCCAAGAGCACTAAAAGAGTATTAGCCATTTTTCAATGAACTAAGACCTACTTACACAGCATCCACAGATGATAGACTCTATGTAATCATCAATATAACCAAAATCACTATATGTCTATGTGAAATTACAACTATATTGATTTTAAGTTCAAGCCCTTATTCTAACTTATACGGTGAAACAGTATATGTCTATCTGGTTTACGAAATATATAAGCCATATAACACAGCCCTATATACGTAAACTATCATTATTACAATCCATATTTGCACATTCATTGTCAATTCCATACAAATACTGAAACGAATGGTGATCAAGCATTCATACATGCAAAACAATCATGATAGACATCCCATATGATATGCAAAACAAACCAGCATCTAAGCATGCAATCGAACTATATATTAAAATTCGTTAGAATCCCATAATGCAGTTTAGTTCATGACTGAACCAAAAGCCATTATGGGATCAAATCTAAACATGGTCAATAAACGATAATTGAAAGATGAAAGATAAAAGATAAAACTATCAAACCCAATTACTGAATATAAATCAATAATCAGATCCTCATAAGAATCCAACAAAACTAATAATAATAATCCACTCTGGTAGAAAATCCTAAAAAGGAGTAGAAAAGTAGAGGTGTGCCCCCTTCTACGTTGGAATCTCTCCCAGAGAATAAACCATAATTACCATGTAAAGATACGTGAAAAACTTAATAAAATGTCAAGTGATGCCCCTGAAACCCGTCAGGAATCTTTTTAAATCAATTACAACCCTTAAAAATTGGAAATAAAATAAAACAAGTCAGCAGCTCCAGGCCCCACGCGCTCCTCCAGCTTGTTATGCTCACGATTGCGAGACTTGCAGTGAGTTTGTATGTTCAGTCGGTCCCGTGCGCGGGCGTGCACTCCCTAGCATTGTCCTTCTCGCGGCCGCGCAACTTGCAGTAGGTTCCAAGGTCTGGTTGGGTACTCGCGCGGGCGCGCGCTCCCAAGGCTATTCTATCGCGCGGCTTGCAATCTGCAGATCCTGGTTCTTATTCTGATTCTGTCATGCTACTGTTGCTGCTACTTGTTCATTCACGCTTAATCTCCTTGCTCCATTGCACTTCATGCCATGCATATCCCATCTTTTGCCTCGTCTCAAGCATCCATTAGCCTTGTGCTCAATAACACCACCAAAATAGGCCAATTCCTACACTTATTCACCAAAAGGAGTTTTAAGTATGCAAAATACATATTATCATGAAATGCAGCTAAAACATACTAAATTGTACTTGATATGGGTATAGTTCGCATGAATTGGTACTCCATAAGTAGGTGTAAATCCTATTTATCACCTGAATGCTTTGCAGAACCAAGAACTACCCAGGAGTCCCCATTCATCACCGATTGGGGGAGAGCTCCATTTTTTGGTTCTTCTAACACCTTTTGGGATAGATTTAAAGGCTATGACTGTATAACTTTTCCTCCACCAGAGAAAGACGGCTTGTTTCTGTATGCCCCAGCTTGAGAAGGTTGGGATGACTTCCCCTGTGCCAATTGCATTCCCCGCATATGCATAGAGATGCAAGAATACCCTTTCAGTCCCCTTCGCTTCCTGTCTGATTCATCTGGTCTCCTTCAAGGATGGCGGTATTGGATCGACGAGATCCTTGGAAACATTGATTACGTGAATATACTCAAGAGTGCGAGCATATTTTGTTGTGTTCAACTATGTAGAGACCTACGTATCCAACAGGACCATAACGCCCTTATTGTATTGATCTCACGATGGTGCTCCTCTACTTGCACATTTGTCACTGCCTGGGGGAATTCACCCCTACTCTTGAGGATGTCTATGCCCTCTATCAGTAAGTTCTCTTTAGTTTTTATATTATATTCCTCTCATTCTTTCTCATTTTTCTGAAATATATATTTATTTTGAGTCACTTCTTGTAGCCTTCATGTTGTTTCTTCGAACTCTTACGGCCCTTCTATCATGTCCCCTAGGGATAACGACTATATTGCATACTTGATGGACTCTTTCAAGCAATCCTCCCACTGCATCTCATGCTTCAACGGAGATACACTCCTTTCGGATTTCGAGACCTCCAGTCGGCAGAAAAATTCTTGGTTATCCTTGGTACGCTACTTCTTCCGTGACTACAAGACCAACCAATGGGATAACACTATTCACGACAAATCTGTTCTTGCCCTCCGTGAAGAGACTTGTCCCTTTCCTCTGGCAGCTTATCTGGCTATGTGGTTGTCCCGCTTCCTTTTCCCTGGATCTCCTGTAAACAGTCCTTATGCCCGTATGTTTAGTTTGGCAGCTTTATTATCCCGGGGCTTAGAGATTCCTCTTGATTCTCTCTTCCGAGGGACTTTATATCGCCACTTAGACGAAACAACCCTTGCCTTAAAAGAATCTTTTTGGAGGTAATCATTTTCATATAAATTATTATTATTATTATTATTATTATTACTATTATTATTATTATTATATATTTTAACTATTTTTCAAACTGCATTTCTTCTTCTGTAACCCCCTTTTTTTCATTTACCCAGGTATGACGTCAATTGCTTCATTCCATGCTCCTTCCTTCAGATTTTTCTTTTCGAACTCTTTTAATGCTATTCCCCTCTTGAGCATCTTTCTAAGAAGAAGAAGAAGAAGTCTCCTCGTTTTTCATCGCCCAACATCATTCCTCGCACAACACGTTGGATTAATCACCAATTTAGTCCCAATAGTACAGATTTGCGACCTTTTCTTGATAATTATTCATGCTTCACTACTCATCCCTATACCATTGTTTCAGGGGGTTGCGGTCATCTACCTCATTTTTACAAGAGAAAATATTGTACCTACTCAAGCCTCAACAGAAACAACTTGAGTGGTTCTGTGATGTCTTGGTTCGTTTTCCTTCGGTCCACAGAGCTTCCCTATTTCATTGAGAATAATGGTTTTGGGACTATACTGTATTCTCCTCACAAGGTCATGAGGCAATTCAGATTTGACCAGGAATGCCCATTCGTTATGAGGCTACTCTTCTCAATTTCGTCTCTACCTCCCCCTCTTTTACATTGGCATTTCCAAGGCTACCAAGTGATCCTTATAGATCCCTTCCTTTTGTCATACCAGATGATTCTCGGAGTAGGAAATATACTACTGACGAACGTAACTACTGGCAGGTCAATCTTAAAAGATGGGAGGATGATACCTTAATTTGTTCATTGCCAGTTTCTATTCCGAAACATCTCTAATGGGGTCGACTGCTATGCTATCCCAAGACCAATGTTCGCTCAGCACTTTGGCCAGCTAGTAGCCGGTTGATTGAGCGTGACATTTTGATTCCTAAGTCGTCTCTTCCTCAGTTAGCATATATTCCTCCTCGAGATGATCCAAATACCTTTCTCGCATAGGCTCCCACTACTTCCAGAAGTCTTCCACCACGGGCTCCGTTTCGGGCGTCTTCTCCAGTTCCTCCCCATGGATCCTCTGATGTCGAGGAAATAAGAGTTACTCGTTCTAAAATGAGAGCAGCTACTACTACTGATTCCGAGATAGCTCCTCCTATTGCTTCTGTCTCGGTTCTAATCAGTCATCCTCATATCAGGCTTATCATAAAGCCCTTAGCAAAATTCCCCCTTGATAATGTTGATTCTAGTATCCCGGCAGCCGAGGATCCTATCAAGAAGCGTCATAGAAATTTGGAAATTTTGTCGTGTTATTCTCATTTTTCTTTCATCCCTTATATTACTGCTTTCATTTTTCATTGAGTAATTATTTCCTTGATTTTTTAGATTACAGAAGTCGATGAAGGTAATGATGACGTTTCTCTTGGGTTTATGTATGCTACTATAAATGAGGCGTCTGCGGCGGCTTCCACTAGTCGTGAGCCTCCCCAACCTATCCTTGTTGATATTGAGTCTTCTACTCCTGATTGTGTTAACCTGGATGCTAAGGATACTTTATCCGATGTGAGATCAAGTCTTGATATGGGTGATACAATAATTTCTTCAAACCTTGCATTGACTTCCCCACATGGTGGGCCTGAAGATGTTGATGAGACTATTACTTCCTCGAGGGGGAATCATTCTGAAACTATTGGTAATGTTCATCCTCCCCAGACGGATTCTACTGAGTTGGTGATTGCTCGGGAGGGCATTGTTGATAGTACTTTGGGAGGGTTGAATAACATTCCTCTTTCTGTAGCATCTCTCGACTCTTTTTCCATTGACTATATCGTTAGTATCTTTCTTTAGTCAACATATGATTTTTCTTAAATGTCCTTTCTTTCTTTTTTTATAATATATTATGCTTTGACATTTTGTTTTCAGAGCGAGAAGAAGAAAGATCTGCCTTTGCCTGTTGAAACACTCGCTTTATTTGATGTTCTTCATCCGGATGTTGCTCACTCGCCATATAGCAACCTTGGTTATCCTCCATGTGGCTAAGGCTTCGAGGAATCATCGGCCATACAACATCTTTCTGCTCCTCCATCTCTTGTCTCGACAAATTCCATGGCGACGTCTAAAGTAGCTCTTGCCAGAGTTTCCTTCAATCCAAGTGGGGATCTTATTTCTTGGAGGGGTTTCTAAATATCAACTTCTAGTCGGGAAAGTCTGGAATGTCTCCTAGCTTGGCTCTCGCAGATACTTGATCGATTGATTATTAAGGCAGTTTCCTCTCAAACCTTCTTCCTAGATTAGCTCGCAAGCCTTGTTCTTGGGTTTCACACTCTTTCTTTATATTCGTTGCGAGTCGAGGACCTGAATTAGTTTAGCAATGATGTAGACGACTTTGAAGCCGTGGGTGTTGACATGTCTCTTTTTGGTACTAGGTTGGATCTTCTCAAGTCGAGTTTTAATCTTATTGCACTATGTTCGGAGGTTGTTGTACGTAAGTGTGAAGATGAATCCTTTTCAGTACAGCTTTCTAAGCTTGACGAAGTTACAAACAAATTAAAGATCCTATCTCAAGATTAATAGGACTAGCTTCGGGATCTAGATGCCAAGTTTCAAGATGTAGAGTGCCAACGACGGGACTTAGAATCAACTACCCAACAGGTTAGGGAGTTGAAAGCTACAAATCTTAATATTCGAGATGCTGTCATTGCTGACTTGGAAGCTTTAGCTATGCCTCCACTTCAGTTTGATATGTCTTGGCCTTTAGATCATAACTTGTTGTATTAGTTTTTTTTTTTCGATTCCCTATTTTAGAAACTCATTTACATAAATTTCATTTATCAAAATGTAGTTTCTTTAACCTTGTTGATTGCTTTTAATTTGAATGATTTCTTAAAACTCAATATTTATCATTGAATCTCAAGTTATTCAAATTAATATTCCAAGATAACAGTAGGTATTATAAGCAAACATGAATTTTGTCAAAAACATGTATATATATTTTCCATAAACCAACACTTGAATTTATTCTTCCTTTTTTTAAGAAATTTTTAAAAAAAACTTTCAAGTATAAGTGAAAGTTTGTCAATTCATTGATAATCAAATTGATTTTAACAAAAAACATAATGTTTCATATAGTAAATCTTACTTTTGTCGAAGAAAACACAACGTTTTCCACTTTTAGAGATAAAGTGTAACTTTCTTGCTTTTGTTGAATAAAGCACAGTGTTCACCACTTTTAAAGATAAAGTGTAACTTTCGGGGTTGAGGGCTTATACTCAGGTGCCTCAGTCTCTTTTGAAGATGAAAGTGTAACTTCTGATGGTTGTTAGTCAGGTGTCTTGATCACTTTTGAAGTTAAAAGTGTAACTTCTGAGGGCTGTTAGTCAGGTGCCTCAATCACTTTTGAGGTTGAAAGTATAACTTCCGAGGACTGTTATTCAGGTGCCTTGATTACTTTTGAAGGTGAAAGTATAACTTTTTGTGATGCTCTTCTCATGTATAATATTTCTTTACCAACTTCAAGTTTAATGGGCATGAGATAACATCTGATCCCACACGAGATATCTTGCAATACCCGCTTTCAGAGATCTCTCATACCCTATACGGGCCTTCCCATTTGGGGTAAATTTGGTGGTTAAGGTCCCCCTCTTGACTTGAGTTTCCATTTTGAGCACCAGGTCTCCCACCAGAATTTGTCGTGGTACCACCACGGTATTGTATTGTCGTCACAGTCTTTCGTGGTACCATTCAAGTTTTTCTTTAGCCTTATCTCAAAAGTCAACTAAGGCCTTCAGGACGGTTGGTCGGTTCTCTTCCTCGACTAAGCTTCGAAGTCTCATTCGAACCGAAGGTATTTCTATTTCGACGGGCAAGATAACTTCTTCACCATAAACCAAAGTGTATGGGGTCTCACCTGTAGGCTTTCTTTTTGAAGTTTGATATGCCCATAACGCTATTGGTAGTTGTTATGCCCATGTCTTCGGATGATCGTCTAAGGTTTTTGATGAGATTTTTATCAAAGTTTTGTTTGTAGCCTCTACTTATCCGTTGCCTTTCGGGTAGTAGGGTGATGATTTATAGTGTTTCACCATGTATCTTTCCATCACATTTTTGATGTCCCTATTGATGAAGGGAGTTCCATTATCCGACAAAATGATCTTTGGGATTCAGAAACGGAAAATGATGTGTTCCTTGATAAAATTTTTCACTGATAGTCCCGTAGCCTTCTTCAAGGGTATTGCTTCCACCCATTTTGTGTACATTTTAGTGGCAGTTAAAATCTAGATGTTACCCTTATAATTATGGTGAACAGGACCTATAAGATCCATTCCCCGTATATGAAAGGGCCATGGTGTTGCTAAGGTTCGCAAATCCACGACGGAACATGAATCAAGTTTTCATGTATTTGACATATATGGAACATTTCAACAAATTCTTGAAAATCTCCTTCCATCTTTGACCAGTAGTAACCATAATCGATAAGTTGTTTGTATAACTTGGCTCCCCCTTAGTGCTCATCCTTGTGCATTTGGTAAACGAAATCTTTAGTTTCGCCTAGTTCCAGACACCGTAAGGGCTTGCCATTAAACCCTCTTATGAATAATTCTCCATTTTGCAAGAAGAATCGTTGTGACTTCCTTTTTATTATAACTGCATCCTTCTTTCGGTTGGAAGATTCCCGCTTTATAAGAATTCAAATAAGGGATTCGCCAATCCACTATGTCATCAATGAAGGCACATTCCTCCTCCCCAGGGTATTCTTGGCATGAAACACATTGGTGTTGTAGGGAATCTACTTCCTTCTTCATTTTAGACCAATAATACCCTTGGCGTTGTAGCTTATGATACAGGCCTATGTCTTCCAATCCGCAGTTCTCGTCATGCACCTGATTTAAGACTTTATTTGCTTCCTACCTCCCCAAGCATCGCGTCAATACTTCATCTACTTCTTTGTGATACAAGACACCTTTGATGATGTTATACTTCTGTAGCTCTACGATTGGTATTGTTCCTTCCTTTGTTTGTAATTGATGGAAGATGTCATGTCTTTGATCATCTATCGTGTCTTTGGGGAAGAAGTCTAGCACCGTGGTTGGGAGGGTCCTCTTCATTACCTTCACATCCAAGCCTTCTCCTTGTACATAGACTCAAGACGCTACTGTTACTAGTGCATCAGGTTATTTATTTTATCCTCTTGGCACATATTCAATCACCACCTTCTTGAAAGCCTCCATCACCTTTTGTGCTACTATTCCATATGGCGCCAAGATAGGTTCCTTCACTCCGAAATGACCACTTATTTGATGCACTATGAGGTTTTAATCCCCCTTTACTTTAAGATGTTTGGCTCCCAATTCTTGAGCCGCAATCAATCCTAATATGAACGCCTCATATTCTGCTTCATTATTTGTGCAAGGGAAATCCAATTTGTATGATAAGGCCACTTCATTTCCTTCTTTGGTGGTTAACACCACTCCTGCTCCACCTTTACCTTCTGCAGATGATCCATCAAAACCCAAACTCCACTATTCTGGGTCCTCATCCATCAAGTTGATTGATTCTACTTCTCCACCTGAAAGATCCTCAGAAGGGGGTTCATATTCTCCGTTTAGAAATTGAGCTAGCAAGTCTGCCAAGGCTTGACATCGGATCGACTTCGGTGTTACACACTTGATGTTGTATTCTGAAAGAATCATCATCCATCTGGCAGGTCTTCCTACTAATGCTGGCCTAGTCAATAGATATCTGATTGGATCAGTTTTTGTTGCAAGCTTTACTTCGTGTGCTAGAAAATAATGCCGCATTTTTTGCGCAATGAACACCAATGCTAGACAATGCATCTCCACCTGTGAATACCTAGTTTCCAATCCTCTAATTATCCGGCTAATGTAATACACAGGTTTCTCTTCTTCATCCACCTCCTACGTGATCAATCCACCTATAGACTTCTTGGTGGATGTGACGTACAATTGCAACGACATTCATCTTTATGGCACTACCATCGTTTGTGCTGAAGCCAAAATTCTTTTTACCTTCTCAAAGGCCTGTTGTTGGTCTTTCCCCTAGTCCTATTGTGCCTTTCCTTTTAGCAATTTGCTAAAAGGTTTTGTGATTTCGGCTAATGCTGGCATGAATCTTTTCATGTACGAAACTTTCCATAGAAATCTCTTCAACTATTTTTGCGTCTTTGGTGGGGGCATCTCTGTAATTTCTTTCACCTTGCTTGGGTCCACCTCTAAACCTCTGTTATGCACCAAGAAGTTCGAAAATTTTCCAACCATCATTCCAAAGGCGCACTTCTTCAAATTTATCCTCTACTTGTACCTTCGACATCGCTCAAACACTTTCCTTAGGTCCTCCACATGAGTTGTGTCCTTCTTGGATTTCACTACTATGTCATCCACGTAGTCCACTACTATACCATGAATCATGTCACGAAATATGACGTGTATTGCCCTTTGATAAGTTGCCCCCGCATTCTTCAATCCGAATGGCAATACTACATAGTAGAAATTACCAAACGGGGTACAAAAGGATGTCAACTCTGCATCTTTTACGGACATCTTTATCTGATTGTAACCCACAAACCCGTCCATGAATGACATCATCTCGTGATTAGCCGTTGCATCTACCAAAGTGTCTATGTTGGGTAATGGGTACATGTCATTTGGGCATGCCTTGTTCAAGTCTCTGAAATCCACACACACTCGTAGCTGTCTATTTGATCTCTTTACCGGTACGATGCTGGATAGCCATGTTGGATATTGGATCGTCTTGATGAACCCTACTTCCAATAACTTCTTAATTTATTCCTTTATTTGAGTTTTGACTTTGGGTGCATAGTTTCGAAGTGCTTGCTTCACTGGATTTATTCTCGGGCTTATGTTTAGATTGTGCTCTATAAGATCTTTGTCAATTCCGGGTATCTCATCGTAATTCCAAGCAATGACATCCCTATACTCTCGTAATAATTGCATGAGCTCCTCTTTTTGGTTAGCATCTAGCTCCTTGTTGACATAATTCGGTCTTGGCGTTCCTCCATCTGTTGCCAAATCAACTTCTTCTAATTCATTTTGTTAAGATTTTGGCCTATCCTCAAAGCATTCTGGAGCTGGTCCTACCTCATGCTGCACAACTTCTCCTTCTTCATTATTATTGGAGTGGGGGACACCTCCTGAGCCGTTGGGTTCACACGCTTGCTTGGGCTCTTCCCCCTTGCACCGTCACAATCGAAACACCACCTTTCTGTCAGGTTTAACAACCCTCTCCCATTTTGTCTTTTGGCCATCCTCAGACTGCGTTATCCGCTTGGCATTTATTATGTTTCAGGCATCTTCAGGATCTGCTGGCTTTTTCTTTTCTCCTCTTCCTTCCTTCACCAAGGTCTACTACCACTGGCTTTTTTTTTTTGGAACATTCTCCGTGTTCCGAGATCTTCTTCTCTTTTTCTGTAGGCACGAACTTATCTTCCTACACTTCCTCCCAACTTGCTAGTCTTAGGGAATCAGGCCTTGTAATCTGATTCTCTCCCTCTTCAGCGACATCATCAAAAAAAGTTGCTTCGATGATGTGTGCCTCCTCTGGTCCAAAGGGATTCCGAGTTGCTGGTACCTTCACTTCTCTCCCTTTCCAAATAGCTTTCAGACATTGATGAAAGACCGAGGGTACCACCTCGTAGTCATTTTGCTAAGCCCTTCCCAGTAAGACATGATATGTTGCATCCACCTCTGCAACATGTAACATTACAGGCCCTCGAATCTTCCCAACTTGTATGTGACCTTGATGTGTCCCATGGTTCTTGTGCTCTGGTTGGCGAATCCTGTAATGTATGTTTGTTCTTTCACAATCTTCTTCTCTGGCAGGCCGAACCGTTTAAACACGGTGTAGGGCATAATATTTACATACGCTCCATTGTCAATAAACGCCCTCCACACCTCTATGCCATTGATTACTGTTGTCACATACAACAACCTATTGTGCGGGTATCTTATCTCTCTATCAGCTTTAGAGATAGACATTTTATTCTCTTCTTCTTCTTCCATTGTCTTCACAAATCCTTTGTTTATGCCATGCAAGTCTCCTGCATTTTGGCAGCCTTAATGATTTCCTTGGTGGCCTCTATCCTTTCTTCCTTGGCCAATCCTATCTGATCAAAAAAAAAGTGAACTTGGCCTCATTCATTAACGCCGTCACCTGCAGGCCTGGATCATACTCCTCCCTTTCTACCATCATCATCTCCACTTCTGGGGTTGTACCATGGATAACAGTGTTGCATGTGTCTTTCCCCTTGTGGTTTGGCAGTGGCTTGTCGTGAACACTGTTTTCCTTTCCCAGTTCAATTTCCCTATTTGCCAGCTTCTCATGATATATCCTCCGCAGGCTGTAACAGTCCATAGTTGAGTGTCCTGCGTATTGGTGATATACATAGAAGTTCGGTATTCTTTTCATCTCTTCTGTCACTACAAATCAAGGCCTTGAGGGTTTCACCACCCCATGTTCAACCCATTGTTCGTATAGACCTTTGAAAACTTTCTCACTGCATGTGATAGCCTCCGGGACTGGCTTTCTTACATATTTGTCTCCAAGCCTTCTTCTGCTTCGTTCAAAATTTTTCTCATGCTTCTCCTTCTTTCCCCCTTGTGCTTTTGACTGAGAGTCAGCCAAAGCCACAGTTGTTGTCATCTTGCCCTTCCATATAACCATCACATGGCTAGTGGGCAATGTCATGATTCCTCCCAAGTCTTTTGCAAAAGATGAGAGGGTCACGAAGGAATCACAAGCCTTGGTAATGAGGTGGGGCTTTAAGGCATCTAAGACACCATTATTACAAATGCTGACCAAGTTCTTTTCTTCAATCGGCTCTGTACACTTCTGTGCCTGGGCCCTGAACCTATCAACGTAATCTGACAGCTCCTCATTCGGCTTCTGCTTGAACCGCATGAGCTCTACAATGGTTACATGTTTCTGCACATAGAAACCAATCATGGACTAACCCCTTCTCCAAATTATAATACCAACTGAAGGCACTATCCGTCAAATTCTTGTTGAATTGCCGCATCAACAAGTTATGGTTGTTTACTTCATCATATCTTAGCTACGGAGACATCGACTCTACAAACCTGGAAATATGTTCCCTGGCCTTTCCTTTCTCCTTGTTGTATTTTGGAAACTGTAGGGGATGTTCATTCTAACTCTTAGGGTCGGGATGTTTGCCTGCGAATTTGATTGATCACATCGATCATATCATCCTTCGTCACGTACTGGCTCGTGGCGTGAACTCTCTGGGGTGTTATAAAGCTGACGCGTGTGGCAGTTGCTGGCTCACTCGCTGGATATGGCTTGGAATGGTTGGCATCTGCACTTGTGAAAATGCTAGAAGAGCGGTTGGGATGATGTGTGTCTGAGGTTGGCTTGCTTCCAACCTGGGTTGTGGTGCGTCACCACTGTTCTGGGGCTCCAAGTAGATGATTGGAATCGACTGATTCTCCGTCGATGGAGGTACAATCTGGTTCTCTTTGTTGTTATTGCCATTATTGTTGTCTTCCACTCTTGCTTGTTCCCATAGCGAACTACCTGGGAACATGGCCTTGAAGGTGGGAATCTGCATCAACTGTTAGCAGAAATTTCCCATTTCCTCTTGCTTCCTCTGCATATCCAGCATCATGGCCATCATTATCCCTTGTCCTTCCCGTGCTTCCTTCAATGCCTTGAGCATCTCCAGTTGCACAGCATTCCTCTCCGCTTGCATCATCGTCATGCCTTCCTGCATTGGTTTGTTGTTGATTGGCCATGTATGGTGATGTTGAACTCCCTTTCGAAGCGTCTTTAATAATTGGTTGGTCAAAATCCAGATTTGTGCCTTGGAAAGCTTGAGTTGCTTGCCTTGGAACTGGATCCGGTGAGGTAATGCTATTTGTTGGTGAAGCAGTTCTTCCTGTAGTTCTCCCACTTCGAGTTATGGGCATACCCTTCACGAATTCTACACCTCCCCAGCAAAGTCGCCAAAGAAATTATGTCTTGCTAGTTAGAGAAATCCACAAATAACACGAAATTGGTTGATTGATTGAAGAGGGGAGAAGAACAGGTGGGCAATTACTCCAATGACACGTGGCAGAACTCCCAGAATCTGGAAACCGTGTTAGGGTAGCAGGGATTCCAAGAGCCTTCTTGAGTCCTTCGAGTTAAGAGAATGTCCAGGCTTTTTTAGTGCTTTCAGATGGAATGTCCAAGTCTTAAGTCGCCAAAAGCTCTCATCCCTTTCCTAAAATGGAATGGATATTTTCAGAGTTTCCTGGAATTAAGTAGTCAAATGTCAGGCACATGTCTTCAGGAAAATTTCATAAATACCCTTTAGTGATTAGAATAATGCCCACATGTCCTTCTAGCCACCAATCTAATCCCTCAATCAATTCCCAAAACGAGTCTTCTGCCTCGGGACACGTAAAGGCTTCTCCCAGGTCTAGCACATTTTTTTATGACTTTTCCGTCTTCATTCGATTAGGTTATACTAACCCTAATTTGCACATTTAATGAGGTCATAGAACCCTAATTGTGCATTTAATTCAATTAGGTCATGTGAACCCTAATTTTGCACCTGGGCCTACAGATCTTTATGCATCCCAAGTTCATCTCTTATTTTGGTAGGAGAAGAAGAGCATCTCATAGAACAAGGTAAACTTCAAACTTTATTTAATTATTTTGAGGGTTTGATAAAATATAAAACTTATGTTTCTAAACTAAAAAACTCTTGATCTACATGTTTTATAGTGTTTCATGTACGGATCTAACCATTTTGGGTGTTAGAAAGCTTAAACAAAGAATGAAAAGAAAACTAGGTTTTCTAGTTTAGAAAACCCTAGTTTTCTTTCACTTTGAAAGTCTACCATTTAAAATCTAGATTTTCTTTTTGTGATCCGTCAAAGAGGGGTGCTAGATATGTGAGTTATCTTTTCAACCCATGTGGTAGCACTCAAAAATGTTGATTTTACAAGCCATGACAACTGTTTTAGTGAAAACAGTCCAACTTAAAGAAAATGAGAAAGAAAACTGTTTTGGATCAGTTTGGTGTAGGGGCATTTTCGTCCATTTTTCTTACCTTAAAATTCTGAAATATGTTATCATATTAGTATGATGAGTTAACAAGGTTCAGTCCAAAATGGTGATTTTTGGATGTGTAGAATGAAAGTTATAATTTTTACAAGAAATGACTACTTTAAAAGTAAACCAAAATAACTTTTTATGTGTAACTCCAAAACTTGTAAACTTTTTATTGGAGGTAGAGGATCATAACAGGAGATAACCCTGAAAATTAAGTAATTGTTGGACAAAGGAATGATTTATGATAATTGTTGCAAGATTTGATTGCTTTGGACCATTTAAAAATAGTAAACAAAATTTAAAATTTCCAGAAAAAATATATGTTCATGAGGATACTAAATTTTGAAGATTCCCATAAAAGAAATTTTTTTTAAAGATGTTTTGGTATTTTTCATGTAAATGTTTGAGTTATGAATAAATGAGAATAATAAGTTATGTGATGTCATAAATGGTGGAAATGTGATTTTATGGCTTAAAGACCCTAAAAATGATGTGTACAGATTTTTGGATGGTATTTTGGTCATTTTTGATAAGATGTTATATTTATGGATTTTTATGATTGTTAAATAAATGAATTAGTAAAGGGTAAATAATTAAAATAAATTATTTATTGGTTTAATAAATGATCAAAATATTATTTAGAGATTAATAATATTAGATTAAGATATTATTAAGTCATTAATAATATTTAGATTAAAATTATATTAAAGTATTATTAAATGATGAATAATATTATATTAAATCATGAATAAATGATTAAAATATTAATAAATGACTAATAATGTTAGATTAAAATATTAATAATATTAGATTAAATTATTATTAGATGATTAAAATATTATTAAATGACTAATAATATTATATTAAAATATTATTGAAATAATTAATAATATTATATTAAAATATTATTAAATGATTAATAATATTAGATAATGATTAAAATATTATTAAATTATTAATAATATTAGATAATGATTAAAATATTATTAAAAGGCTAATAATATTAGTAAATTATTAAAATATTATTAAATAATTAATAATATTATATCATGATTAAAATATTATTAAATAATTAATAATATTAGTTAATGATTAAAATATTATTAAATGGTTAATAATATTGGTAAAGAAATAGAATATTATTAAGTGATTAATAATATTAGTCAAAATTCTTAATTTGGCAAAGTTTCACATTGCCTATTTTGAAAACATTTCTTGTGTATATTAGTACTTTTTGGTCTGGGATTAGTAACATGATTGGGGAAAAATAGATCGGCTCACGTACTTGATGATGACTAAGGAATTGGGCTGGGCCAAGCTGGGTTATTGGTCTTTCGGTCAGAAAACCTTAATGCGTGTGCGCGCGCGTAGGAAAACCTTAATGCGTGTGTGCGCGCATTAAGCACCTAGGTAGCCCACTGTTTTGCTAAAATCTCTAATGTTTTTTTTATTTACTTAAGCTGTAAACCTAGGTCAACATTCAGAAGCCACAACAAACGTGCAACGTTATTTTTCCCAACGTTCACCACGTTCTCTCTAACGTTCATAATTCCAACGTTCACCACGTTCTCTCTAACGTTCATAATTCCCAATGTTATATTCATTCTTTTTCTTCTATAAATATCAATTTGTTCTTCAGAGTTAAAACACTCAAGAAAATCATGTTCTCTTCGCTATATACTTTGTTATTATTTTTCTGGGCAATCCCAAAAGATAGGTCCAAAGTATTCTTCTGTTGGCCGTCGGGGGCCATCTGTACCTAAGATTGTAACATGTGGAGGCGGAATCACTTTTTAGGACAATAGCTTTGCTACGTCTCGGTTTCCAGATAAGTTGTTCCAAATATACAATTTCTTCATCTTGTTAATTTTGTTCCATATTCCAACACCTTTATTTTGTGTAGGGACTACTCTGTTGTGGAATGAGGCTATTTAGTTACTGAAGAGGAAGAATTTGTGGGTGTGGCAGTGACATTTAAGAACAGAGGATGATGAGGTTTTGATTGATAAACCTATTTTGGTTATGAATTTTGTTAATTTTCTATAAAATTTGTGAGGGATTTGATCTGGGTATTTCAAGTTTGTAATGAATTTGATTTGGGTATTTTGAATTTGTGATAAATGGATGAGAAGGAAGGAGTAGATATATACAGAGATGTATGTAACCATTGAGATATGTAAACCCCAATTCCTAGATCTTCCAATTTTGATACAGGAGATTGAGGAGAGGGAGAGAGAGAGAGAATAGAGGAAGGAGATAGGAGAGAGAAAAGAGGGAGAAAAAAAAGATAAAAAATATTTTTTTATTAAATATTATTTTTGTCACGTGTCAGCAAAATTTATTTTTTCTTCGTGTCTTGTTAGCAAAATTAGATGAGATGTTAACCACATTAGTCTAAGTGGCATATCTGTTAACGGGAGGGGCACAATTGGCCTTAAACTTGTAACGTTAAGCGTAATTTTGAAGAAAAAAAAAGAGTTCATGGTGGAAGTGGAATTTCGGAGAAAACATCAAGAGTATTTTTACACCTTTGCCCCGCAACAATATGTTTGTCTTGGTCAAACTTTCATCCTTTTTCAATTCAAAATATAAGATTATAATGATTTTTTAAAATTAATTTAAAATATTTTTAAAATAAAAATTAATATAAGTTCATTTAGTTTTAATCAATAGAATTATAATATTGCAAACATTTAAATTTACTACTACTTATAAGATTTATTATTTTATAATTTTATTGAATAACGACAATTTTGACTTTTAAAATATTTCAAATAAACTTTCAAAATTGATAATGATATAAAAAACTTGGAACAAAAGGTGTAGATTATAAATATAAGGGAAACGATAGAGGTCTCAATTTTTTTTCTCAAATAACATAATATTGAATATTTTAATGATAATTTATAACATAATCAATCACATGAAATCTACCTACCTATTTTATGATAGCAAATCATTTGACATATTTTTCAGAGAGAAAAAAAAAATTAAAACCCCCAACTTCACCTCTATCTTTATTACACTTCACAAACATCACTCTTGAGATACTCAATCCCTACCAAAATAAAAATTAGTTTTATTTTGTGATTTTATTTATTAATATTAAGCTTGTTTAGAACATCTCCAAACATAGATTTCTTTTACTTTTTCTTTTTTTTTTAAATCGATTTTGTCCAAATAAATACTGAATAAAATTTATTAAGATAAAAAAATGGGACTTTTTAAGATGGAGATTAGGGCTGATCATTCGGTTATAACCGAACCGAATAGCCTATTCGGTTATAACTGAAAACCGAAATTTGTACAATTTTACTATCCGAACAAGTAACCGAATTACCTAATTACCGAATTACCGAATAACCGAATAGTAAATTCGGTTATTCGGGTAATAACCGAAATTAAGAAATGAGTATTCTGAGAAATCAAGATCGAGAACAAATTTGAGATCATGGTTCTAGAGATCGATTTGGTGAAAGAAAATGAGAGATAAAAGTAGACTGTCGATTTGGTGAGAGCATACAGATCTGGAGAATATTCTAAGAGCATACCACCACATTACAAAAGATCTGGAGAAGTTTACCACCACAGATTTTGTAATAATAGAGAAGATGAAAGATGTTTACCGCGACTGATTTTGTAATAATAGAGAAGATGAGATTGAGAAGTTTACCACCACAGATCTGTGGAATATTAGAGAAGATGAGAGATCAGAGATATTTACCGCCACAGCCCACAGATCCGGAGAAGAAACTAGAAAGGCAGAGGAATATTAGAGAAACTGACTAGCTAGATGAGAGAAGTTTATTTTTTTTTTCCAAATTACTTTACATTGTCTTCTTATTGGACTTGGTGGCTTGGTGCCTAATATTACAAAGACCAACACTAAATGCAAAACTGACAAACAGTGGCCGGGCAATAACAAAGCAGACAGGAAGACTAATTGATTTATCTATGAATAAACAACAAATACGGTAGATTTTTTTATTTCGGTTATTCGGTTTAACCGAATAACTAATAATCAAAACCAAACTCGAACCCGAAAAATGAAAATAAATTCGGATATAACCGAATTATAAAAAATAACCGAATAATTGAAATAATTCAGTTAAAAAAATTCGGTTTTATTCGGTTTTATCCGTTTTTTGCTCAGGCCTAATGGAGATATGATGAATATCAGCATTGTCAAAAAGAGCAGCACATGCAATACAAACCGGAATGAGTGAGAGCTGTAAAGCCTTGATATTAGGGGAGGAATATATATCTTCTCACTTGCTGCTGATTGCTAAAGACTCACTGATATCAAGTATAAAGATCACGGACCGCAAACGTAAGTCTGTTATTGAAAGTCTTGTTCGGATCTTTCTCGGGGAGAGAAGACATAGTCTTGTCGTAAGACCGGAAAACTCTTCTTTATATATAAAAAAGGGTTCATCCCAAGAATAAAACATACTCAATAGTTTAGATTAATCCATTACCCCGTGGAAAAAACATGCAAAAAAAGGAGTACTTTACATAAGAACCATACCTTAAAACTGCTATAAAATTAAACATAGTACCTTCCAATAAAAGAAGAAGAGTATACAAAGAGACCTCAAGGGGTTAGCAGCCACGAAAAACCTTGTGGTTGATACATGAAATTAACTATAGGTTTAGTCCTCAATCTATAGTTGTTTTTCATATTTATTTCTCTTGAGTTGCTCTGTTTTCGTAAGGTTTGACAGAGATTGCAAAAATTATAAAATTTTATGATAAAATACACAAAAAAATAATTAGGAGAGTAAATGTGAAAAATAACTATAGTTAGTTTGGTGACTAAGGAACAGAGTATCCCTCTAAAAGAATAAGACCAACATATTAATTAGTTATAATGATTGTTCTATGGCAAGGTTACAAAATTTAGTGCGACGGGAAACTAAATTAAAATAAAGAAGTCAAATATCCATGGCTAAATTGAATAACTAAAAAGCATACAATGAGGACCTAAGAATTTCTGCAGATAGAAAGCATGACAAATGACGGAATCAGAAAGCAATAACCCAGGAACCACCCAATCCATTTACACCCGTGTGTTGCGCATTATTATCACAAAAGCACAAACTATATGATTAATTATTTTAAACTCTTCTATCCATCACCTACTTATGAATCCATACTAGTGGGATGCTTCAGTTTTGGCCATCAACCTTTTCTAAGTCGCAAGACACATACAGTAGTTGACAAAAACAAAACAAAAGAAGAAAAAAATTGGTAATGCTTCATGGCAAAATTGCATTCATTGATACTTGATGTTTGGAGCGTAATACTTCCTGGCAAACTTGCATTCATTTCACGGCAAAACAAGACGCAACGTTTGGAGCGTTTAGAAGTTAAACGCACTTGAAATCTTGTTTATTTTAGTTGCAACTTATTTCAACATGCAACTTATTTGATTCACAAACGCAGCGTTTGGAGTTCAAACACAATGCACAAAAAATGCTACGGTGCATTTGGAAGTCCAAATGCCAAATGCTACCCTAACAAATGTTACAAACGTTAGCCACCGAACAAACCCTTAGTGGACTTCTAATTAAATCAAACCATCATGCAAGGAAATACCAACAGCTATGACCAAGTAAGAGTTCGCTTCAAATGTATGACCAAGTAAATGAGATTAAGAGGGGGAGGGGAGCTACATAATATGAGCATTAAAATAATATTCCCTTTAGAAAGAAAAAAAATAGATGGCCACACCATCAAACAATGCTTACCAACCTTACTATTAATAATACCCCATAAGCAAAATGGCAAGCATAAAGCAGACAAAGTTTCTAGGTACAGCTAGATATTAGTTTATAATCTACCATGAACCTGTGGATCATAAGAGAAATAATAATGATAAATATATATATAATCTAGACACAAAGATGAAACATGTCAGATTTGGTTAAGTAGGCAACTCTTTTAGAATTTTTTAATGACCACCTATGATTGCCCTCGCTTATCACTTTAGATAAGGTGGTTGATATTACCAAAGCAAAAATAATGTTCTTAGAGCAACAAGTGTCGCTTAAAGTTTTAAGTGTAGCTAGAACAATTATAAAATGTCGCTTAATGTATATTTACTCTGGCAACATTTACACTGACAATATCAATAGCTTATGATAAAAGTTGAGTTACGTAAAGTCACTGAAATTCGATCATTTCAGTTTCTATTTAGTAATTCTTAAAAACCCAAATACAGTTCTTCATTTATTTGTGAGAATATGACAGGCTGACATTGATACTTTAGTAGGAAATCAATTGTTACCCAGCCAATGTCTTCTGGATCTTCTTAGACAATAAAATAAAATAAAATATTCTTAATCTCAATCTACAACAACTTCCAAGTGGATCATATATTGCAAACATGTAATGTAATATCATATACATTTCTAGATGTTCTTGTCAGCTATTTTATATACTAGTATCCAGGATACACACAGAAGTGGGTGCATTTTTTATTCTTAATTTTCTTTATTTTTATTAAATATATAATTCATAATTCAAAATGTTAATGGGTAATTAATTGGGTGTATAGAAATGGTAGAGAAATTATAGGTAGGGGGTTATGATCTCATAGGAAATTATAGATTCTTAAATTGAAAAATTTATGGGTATTTACTTGACTGAAGGTTATTCTCATCCAACTGAAAATGTGACACCCCTTCAAAATAAGGTAACACCAATACTCTGCTCACACTTTATTAATACTTTATTAATAGTAAGAGATGATTAAGATGAAATATGAAATAACATGTGGCCTACATTAATAGCAGTCCAAACTCTTGAACCATCCAGCTAAGCATGAGTTAAATGATTAATCCAGCATCTTGCCTCGAGCAAATTCTTGTAGGAAGATACCAAGTTAAATTGGACTAAAATTTCTATTGGTTTAAATAAATATTAGGGAATGAATATTCACACTAATTTCACTGACAAAGTAATTTTTACACATTCACAACATCAAAAGGCTCGGAAATGAAAACAGTTTTTTAGTAAATTTTCAAAAAACTTAGAAAGTTCATGGAATTGTAGAAACTATACTCATTCAGATGGCTCATTCATATCATGGATTTTTATTAAGTACTTTCTCTTTGCATAAATTAATATGTACTTCAACAAGAATTAACTTTAACTAATACATCATTTCGAGACAAAGTTTATCATACTAGCACAAATAGTGACAGCATTACCATCAAAATAATAAAATAGAGAACTTTACTGAACAGAATTTTTGTTATTCATTTTGCTTTGCGTAATGAGAAAAAGAGACAAAAGGCTAACAGCTCATGAAAGATACATAATCAGTGTACTTTTAATATACAATTCACCAGCATGCCTGATTCAACAAATAGATTAACCAATGCAATAACACTCGAGAGAGAATAATTGAAACCCATAAAGTATAAGATAAAATGTGATTTGAAAGCAAGATAAGCTTACAGTTTGAGCTTCGCTTGATTGTCAAATCAGGAATAGAATCTTAATTGTTCTGGGAAGTGGATTTCGAATAAACTAGCTACATTCAGTTGGCTTTGAACTATAACTTGATCCACCAATTCTGACATGTCTTCTAGAATACATATCTGCAGCATTCTCCCTGAATGACTGGCTTTGTATCATGTCAAAGACATTTCCATTGTCATCGTCACGAGCATGAGATCTATTGCTCCTTCTGCCAACAACTCTTTCACTAAACCTTCTAAAACTTGAACCTCCACTTTTTGATTTCGATTCTGGCTCAACCCTATCATCCTCTCCCCAAAAGCCAGACCCCCCATCAGTTCCAACCATGAGATCCATCAGATTATTCCTAAATCCCAAATCAGAGTAAACTCTCCGCAAATTCCCCAATGGCCTAGCAAACAAAGCATCCAAACCATCCAAATTCCCCCCTTCACCATTCTTTGCTCCGATACTCAACTGAGTATTCCCCACAGGACATCCCACATTCTCAACCATCAAGCAAGGATTACTAAAACCATTCCATGAATGAAGCGGAACCAATTTACTCAACTTACTAAGACACTCAACAACCTCAGTTATCGTAGGCCTCCTCTCCCTACTAGACCTCACACACTTTGCGGCAATCACTGCCAATTGTCTCCTAACAAAAGGATCTCTAGGAGGCTCAACACGCGGATCGAAAATAACCAAAAGCTTCTCTCTCCTAATCAATGGAATAGCCCAATCAACAATAGAAGGTGGAGAATGGCCAACATCAATAGCCTTCCTACCACTAATAATCTCCAACAACAAAATCCCAAAACTAAAAACATCCGTTTTTGTACTCAAATTATCAGGTGTCACATAGCAAGGATCAAGGTAACCCATTGTGCCAGCAGGAGGCGTAGACATTAGCCTATAAATATCATCAACATGGCATCTAAGTGCCAAACCAAAATCACCTAACCTAGCATTGAAATTTCTGTCAATTAAAACATTAGCCGACTTAATATCGCGGTGAATTACAGGAGGGTTTGAAGAATGAAGGGTCTCCATTGCTTTTGCAGTTTGTAAAGCCAGCCTAATCCTTCTACCCCAATTGGGTGGCCTAGAATTCAAGTGAAGAACATCATAAAGGGTTCCATTACTCATAAATTCCACCACCAAAAGACGATCCTGAGGGTCATTTGTAAAACCCAACAAATTAACGAGTCTAGGACTATGAATTTTGGACAAAATCTCAATCTCATTTTCAACTTCATTTGGGTTTTCAGGTGTCAAAGAAGAGGAGATTCTAGGCTTCAAGTGAGTACCTCTAGAGGGCCTTTTTACAGCAACATGTCGGCCGTTCTTGAGAATGGCTTTGTAGACTAAGCCATGGCTTTCCCCTGCCTAAGAGATTTTGAGGAGAGAAGTTGTCGGTGGCTGCTTCAAGATCATTGTAATTAAATTCTTGGATTTTGATGGGTTTTTCATGGCTTGGGTTTTGTTGGGTTTTGTTCTTGGAAGAAGAAGAAGATGATGATGATGAGACTTGGGTTTGAGAATTGGAAATTAAAATGGAAGATTCAGCTTTACAAGAAAGGTAACCCATTAATGTCTGAATTTTGATACTCTTAATGTATTTCTTTTTCTGTGTATATTTATATACATATATAAGTATGTATGTGTGTGTAGATCAATAGGGAAGTGAAAAGGGACGGAGCTTTTATGGGGGAATTGCTATGTGATGTTGCTCTCGGGGCTGTGGGGGAAATTAGTGAGAAAAGGAGAGGAAAGAGATTAATTCAATGGCGTAATGGCGATAACAGGTCAGAGTCCGAATGACTTTTCTCATACGGTTTCTCATATCTCAAATATTTTTTTTATTTGTAATATAGTTACTTATTTATAATTAATTTTTAAATAAACAGATATAATTTGACATTAATTACATAATGGGAGAAGGTTCAAAAATATCTCCGATTTTTACTCGATGTCTACGGAGCACTATATATATTTTTTTGTCCAAAAATACCCTTAACGTTATATTTTTGGGCCATTCGGCACCCTGCCGTTAACAGAAATGTCAAACAGACAAACAACAATGACGTGGCAGGGACATGAAGGCTTAAATATAAAACATATTCTAAATAAAATAATATATATCATTTAATCAAAACAAAAAATACTAAAATTCAAAATAAAAAAATCATAACATATTTACACCATTTAATCAAAATACTAAAATTCAAATTAGTTTGTTAACAAATCAAAACAACTAATTAAATAAAATAAGTTGTATAACATATTTACATCATTTAATCAAAATACTAAAATTCAAAACATAACATATTTACATCAAACAATAATTAAAAAAATACTTAAATATTAGAAAAAAATCAAATTAAAAAATACTAAAATTCAAATTATGTTGTTAATTAATCAAAACAACAAAAATTCAAACTACATCATTAAAAATACTAAAATCATAACATTAATTATTTTGTAATATTTTGAATATTAAAATCATAACATTAATATTTTGTTCGGCATTTCTGTTAACGTTAATTAAAATAGTATTTCAAAATATTATTTTATTAATAACATTAATATCATAAAATACTATTTTAATATTAACAAAAATATTACAAAAATACTATTATGATATGATTAATATCATAAAATACTGTTTTAATTAACGTAACTAAAAATATATAAAACGTTAACATTGATATATTTTGAATATTAAAAAAATATTGCTAAAAAAATTAACGTTATTTTAGTAATATTTTGAATATTTTATATAATCTAAAATAACGTTATTTTAGTAATAACGTTAATATTACAAAATATTACATTAATATTACAAAATATTAATATTATATTATTTTTTTAGTAATATTCAAAATATTCAACGTTATTACTAAAATATTTTTTTAATATTCACAATATATTAACGTTAATATTCAAAATATTTTAGTAATATGTTTTAGTAATATACAAAATATTCAAAATATTAACGTTATTTTGAATATACAAAATATTCAAAATATTACTAAAATTGAAAATTTTGAATATTAAAAAAATTGATAACGTTATTTAGTATTTTGATAAAATGATGTAAATATGTTATGCTTTTTTTATTTTGAATTTTAGTATTTTTTTTACTTTTGATTAAATGATATATATTGTAAGACCCCAACTTATTATAAATAAAATTGAATTTTCCTTTATTCATTATTCTAAATTAATAAGGGTTAATTTGATATAATACTTTGGTTATGGGTAAAATGTGAAATTTTTTACAAAATAAACAAGTGGTTATAAAATAATCATTGTTGTCGGGGAATATTCGTTTGGTCGTGGAATATTCTTTTTGTCGGGAATATTCGTACGACGGCGCAGTCAATTGTGGGCCCCATAACGGAAAACGGTTGGATGAAAGAAAACGATACAAAGATTGAGTTTTATAAATAACGGCGTAAATTGTTACCGTTAACACTGTTGGGTTACCTGGTGGTTAAAATACATTAATACGCGTGGTTGCACAGTAGCACACGGTATTGCACAGTATTGTTGAATTATTGATTCGTACGTAAGAAGGCACTACTCAATAATTGTTACAGTAATTACTGTTCATTATTTTATTGATTCAATAATAGCTGCGTTGATATTTATATTATTATTGTGTCAATAATTGTCACTGCACAGTATTTTCCATTATCAGATCAATAATTTATATTATTTGAATAATATTATCAGATAACATTATTGGCAATGTCTAGAAAGTTCTGTCTAAGGAGAGGTTTGGTCACCTAATTGCGCGCCAGTAAGGAGAAATCCTTATTGGAAAGCCCCCTCTATCCTGGGAACGGCCTGGTTGTCAGTACTGTGATTCTGTAATATTATTTTTGAATAATTAATTATTGATTATTATGATAAAGAAAATATTTATTTTATGTGGATATAGATGGAGGAAATTTTTAATGTGATAATTGTTGAAAATTAATATTTTATCTTTTTCTGATAAAATAATTCATTTAAATATATTATTTTAATAATATATTAACGGTGATATTTTTATAATGAATGTGGGATATATGAGTATATGAGGAGGAAGAGTATTTTTGTGGCATTAAATGTTTAACACGTGTTTTGTGTGTCGGTGGACACAATTCTTGACTGAAAATTTATTATAGACTGTAAAATCGCCCATTTGTGGATTTCGGTCAATTTCTGTTTGGAATTTGGAAAAACTTTCTTCTGCAAAGTTGTAGATAATTGAATTTCCTATAAAAACATGCGAGATTCGAATTTTTTGATAAAAGACCTATTTATTGTGAATTATTGAAGTTCCGGAGTTCCGAAATAATTGATTTTTGGAAATTTTAATTATTTTATTTAAGAAAAACGTTTTTGTGGTTGTTGGCACATGGGTGGCTGATGTTTTTGACCAAAGATGGCTGATGGCTTTTAAAATTGGTTGGTGAAGGTTGGTGTGGAATAAGAAAAAGAAAATGATATTTTATTAATTTAGTCTCCTTTGGCGTTCTAACATTTTCCTATAAATAGGGGGCTAAGTTAGAATTGAAAATCACACCAGAAACAAAGTTTTCTCTCTTTCTCTCTCTATATTGTTGAGCGTATTCTCGTGAGTATACTTTGAGTGTTGCTATACGGTGCGAGTTTCTGTCAGCATTATACCGAAATTCAATCAGAAGTACGATTATTTTGAGGTAAGAGATATTATTTTCTTCTTAAATGATATTTTTTTCTTCAATATCATTATTCCGAAATATTGGTGAACTTTTTAATCAAATTTGGAACTTTTTGTGTCGAAGTTACTATTCACGTATACAGCACTATTCACGTATACGGCATTATTCACGAATACGACACTATTCATCGAAAAATGAAAATAACACTACCAAGCAAATATTCCTCCTATAAACAACACTACCGAGCAAATGATGAACGATGGAATGTTTAGGAGCTTTTTGCAGTTTATGCAAAATCAGACGAGGGAGACTCGTGTACAAAATACGGGTGGAAATGATGGCAACGCGCGGTCTGTCACAGTCAAGCAGTTTAAGGAGTTGGGACCACCAGAATTTAAGGGAAAACCGGATTCGATCATGACAGAAACATGGGTCAAGCAAATTACCAAGATATTCGATGTCTTGGGATGCACGGAGCAACAGAAGGTTCCATTCGCTACCTTCATGTTTCGTGGTGAATCAGATTACTGGTGGGAATCTGTGAAGCGTACCCAGCCAGATGCACTCAACATGTCTTGGGAAAGATTTCAGAAACTATTCAATGACAAGTACTTTCCAGAAAGTATTCGTCATATGAAGGAGGTAGAGTTTATTAGACTCGAACAGAACAACATGACGGTGTCTCAGTACGAGGCAAGGTTCGCAGAGTTATCCAGGTTTGCACCTCATTTGGTGGAGAATGAGGAACGCATGACGCGGATGTTTCTGAGAGGTTTAAAACCCGAGATTCGTCAATACCTTATATCTCATAAATTTTCTTTATATTCAGATGTTGTAAACAGGGCTCAGTTGTTAGAGCGAGATAGTGAGTATACTCAACCGAGGGACGACAACCAGGGTAGTCATCAGAACGATGATAACCAGCGAGGAGGAAGGAATACGGACAAAGGCGGTAACCACTCAGGTGGTAATCGTGGACATGATAATAGGAGAGGTGACTCAAGTGGAAATTTCAGAAAGAGAAGATTCAACAATGACGGGAAAACATCAACAGCAGCACCAACACCAACAACAAATTTTAGGGGAGGAGAACGACCGCCAGTTAGATGTTACAAATGCGGGAAGGAGGGACATATCAGCCCAAACTGTCCACAACAATCCAAGTTATGTTACAACTGTGGGAAGGAAGGCCACATCGCTCGAGATTGTACTATAGCGAAACCAAGTTCAGCGGGAGTGGTGATTCCAAGGGCTGTCCCAAATAAGTCAAAATCAGCGGTTCCTGGAAGAGCGTTTGTCGTGACCGGCCAAAACGTGAGGAACCCAAACGAAGTGATCACGGGTAAACTAATCTTGAATTCTTACGAAGTTTATACCTTACTAGATACCGGTTCTACCCATTCTTTTATCTCTCCTGCTTGTGCTCAACGTTTAAACTTGACTCCGGAGAAATTAGATTTTGATTTATCTATTGAAACTCCATTGGGTGAAACCTTCATTACATCTACAGTTTATAAATCTTGCATGATCCAAGTTGGCACTATCACATTACCTGTTGATCTTATCTCTTTAAAGATACTTGCTTTTGATGTGATTTTAGGAATTGATTGGTTAACCACTCATCACGCCAAAATTGATTATTTTCGTAAGGTTGTTAGTTTTCATATTCCTAACCAACCTGTCATACAAATTCAAACCACTAAACCACTAAAATCAGTCACTATCATATCAAGCCACAAAGCTATTCGTTTATTGAAAAACGGATGTCAAGCTTTCTTAGCCCATGTTATGGATTTGAATAAAGACAAGTCAGATTTGAATAATATTTCTGTGGTTAGAGAATTCCCTGATGTATTTCCTGAAGAACTTCCCGGTCTACCCACCAGAACGTGATGTTGAATTCTTTATTGACCTTAAACCGGGTACAAAGCCCATTTCTAAAACCCCATATCGAATGGCTCCTATTGAACTTCAGGAGTTAAAAGTCCAACTACAGGAATTATTAGACATCGGTTTCATTCATCCTAGTACATCTCCTTGGGGTGCTCCTGTTTTATTCGTAAAGAAGAAAGACGGGAGTATGCGACTTTGTATTGACTACCGAGAATTGAACCATGTCACCATCAAGAATAGGTATCCGTTACCTCGCATTGATGACCTGTTCGACCAGTTACAAGGAGCACAATTCTTTTCAAAGATCGATCTTCGTTTTGGATATCATCAGCTGAAGATTAAAACTGAGGATATTCCAAAGACTGCCTTCAAAACTCGGTACGGGCATTATGAATTCTTAGTGATGTCTTTCGGATTGACTAACGCCCCTGCTGCCTTCATGGATATGATGAACCGAGTATTCAAGGAATATTTGGATCAATTCGTTGTTGTCTTTATCGATGACATCCTCATCTATTCCAAAAGCCGCGAAGATCATGAGCACCATTTGAAGCTAGTACTTCAAAGACTTCGTGAACACAAGCTTTATGCCAAGCTGAAGAAATGCGAGTTCTGGCTTGAGGAAGTAGCATTCCTTGGGCACGTGGTGTCAAAACAAGGAGTATCTGTTGACCCGGCGAAGATTGAAGCAATACAAAGTTGGGAGCAGCCAAAGTCGGTGACCAAAGTACGCAGCTTTCTGGGCTTAGCTGGTTATTATCGGAGATTCGTGGAAGGATTTTCTCGAATTGCTAATCCGTTAACTCAGCTGACTCGGAAAGATACAAAATTCATATGGAGCGAGAAATGTGAGAAGAGTTTCCAAGAGCTCAAGAGGAGACTCATTTCGGCACCTGTTCTGACAATACCATCTGGTTCAGATGGATTTGTTATCTACAGCGATGCTTCTGGCAAGGGGTTAGGATGTGTTCTCATGCAACATGGGAAAGTCATAGCCTATGCCTCACGACAACTCAAAGAATATGAGAGGAATTATCCTACTCATGATCTGGAGTTGGCAGCAGTCGTATTCGCGTTGAAGATATGGAGACACTACTTGTACGGGGAGAAAATGGAGATTTATACGGACCATAAAAGTCTCAAATATTTCTTCACCCAAAAAGAACTCAACATGCGGCAACGACGTTGGCTTGAGCTGTTGAAAGATTACGATCACACTATTCAATATGATCCTGGAAAAGCGAACGTAGTAGCTGACGCATTAAGTAGAAGATCATACGCGAGTACGAGTGCAATATTGTCAACGCAAAGGCCCATTTTGTATGACTTGCAAAGGATGGAGGTAGAATTAAAGACTCCAGGGACCCACATGATGATGGCGAATATACGAGTAGAACCGACTTTAATTAATAAAGTTAAAGCTGCTCAAGCTACGGACCTGGGGCTGATGCAAATGAAGAAGAAAGTGCAAAAAGGTGCTATTCCAGAAGCAAGAATCGATGAAGAAGGAATACTTCGAGTCAACTCTAGACTTTGCGTTCCGAACGATTTTGAGTTGAAGCATAGAATCATGATGGAGGCACACAACACCCAATTTGCAATCCATCCTGGGAGTACCAAAATGTATCATGATATTCGACACACATTTTGGTGGAACAATATGAAGAGAGTGATCGCGGAGTTTATCTCGAGGTGTTTAACTTGTCAACGAGTAAAGGCGGAGCATCAAGTGCCAAAGGGTCCATTGCAACCACTTGAGATTCTAGAATGGAAGTGGGAACACATTACAATGGATTTCGTTACAGGTCTTCCCAAAGTTTCTCAAGACATAGATGCGATTTGGGTTATTGTTGATAGATTAACCAAGTCTGCTCATTTCTTACCTATACGAGAAACTTATTTCCTTGAACGTCTTGCTTGTATGTACGTGAATGAGATTGGGCGATTGCATGGCATGCCAGTATCCATAGTTTCGGATCGTGACCCAAGATTCACTTCAAGATTTTGGGTAAGCTTGCAGAAAGCTATGGGAACGGATTTACGATTCAGTTCAGCATACCATCCTCAAATGGACGGACAATCAGAGAGGACTATTCAAACCCTTGAAGATCTATTAAGACTCTGTGTCCTAGATTTCAAAGGAAGCTGGGATAAGTACTTGCCACTGGTGGAATTCTCCTACAACAACAGTTATCAAGCAAGTATAGGCATGGCTCCATTTGAGGCGTTGTATGGACGAAAATGTTGTTCTCCAGTATGCTGGGACGAGGTGGGAGAAGCAACGTTGTTGGGACCAGAGTTAGTATGCATGACTACAGAAAAGATCCAAATGATTCGACAACGAATTCAAACTTCACAAGATCGACAAAAGAGTTATGCTGATCTTCATAGAAAGGACGTAGAGTTTAATATTGGAGATCATGTATTGTTACGTGTTGCTCCATGGAAGGGAGTTACAAGATTTGAAAAGAGAGGAAAACTCAATCCAAGATTTGTTGGTCCATTTGAGATTCTTGACCGAATAGGAAACGTAGCCTATAGACTCGCGTTACCTCCAAGTATGTCTCGTGTTCATAATGTGTTCCACATATCTATGCTTCGTAAATATGTGAAAGACCCGAACCACATTATTGCGTTAGAACCAGACGAGATAGCTGAAGATTTAACATACGAGGAGATACCTGTTAAGATCTTGGATAGGAAAGAGCATGTCCTACGCAGCAAGATTATACCACAAGTTAAGGTTTTGTGGAGAAACCATGCTATTGAGGAAATGACATGGGAGTTGGAGTCAGAAATGAAAGTGAAGTACTCTCACCTTTTCGATACACCAGGTACGTACGTCAATTTCGAGGATGAAATTTCATAAGGAGAGGAGGTTGTAAGACCCCAACTTATTATAAATAAAATTGAATTTTCCTTTATTCATTATTCTAAATTAATAAGGGGTTAATTTGATATAATACTTTGGTTATGGGTGAAATGTGAAAATTTTTACAAAATAAACAAGTGGTTATAAAATAATCATTGTTTTCGGGGAATATTCGTTTGGTCGTGGAATATTCTTTTTGTCGGGAATATTCGTACGACGACGCAGTCAATTGTGGGCCCCATAACGGAAAACGGTTGGATGAAAGAAAAAGATACAAAGATTGAGTTTTATAAATAACGACGTAAATTGTTACTGTTAACACTGTTGGGTTACCTGGTGGTTAAAATACAGTAATACGTGTGGTTGCACAGTATTGCACAGTATTGTTGAATTATTGATTCGTACGTAAGAAGGCACAACTCAATAATTGTTACAGTAATTACTGTTCATTATTTTATTGATTCAATAATTGCTGCGTTGATATTTATATTATTATTGTGTCAATAATTGTCACTGCACATTATTTTCCATTATCAGATCAATAATTCATATTATTTAAATAATATTATCAGATAACATTATTGACAATGTCTAGAAAGTTCTGTCTGAGGAGAGGTTTGGTCACCTAATTGCGCGCCAGTAAGGAGAAATCCTTATTGGAAAGCCCCCTCTATCCTGGGAACGGCCTGGTTGTCAGTACTGTGATTCTATAATATTATTTTTGAATAATTAATTATTGATTATTATGATAAAAAAAATATTTATTTTATGTGGATATAGATGGAGGAAATTTTTAATGTGACAATTGTTGAAAATTAATATTTTATCTTTTTCTGATAAAATAATTCATTTAAATATATTATTTTAATAATATATTAACGGTGATATTTTTATAATGAATGTGGGATATATGAGTATATGAGGAGGAAGAGTATTTTTGTGGCATTAAATGTTTAACACATATTTTGTGTGTCGGTGGACACAATTCTTGACCGAAAATTTATTATAGACTGTAAAATTGCCCATTTGTGGATTTCGGTCAATTTCTATTTGGAATTTGGAAAAACTTCCTTATGCAAAGTTGTAGATAATTGAATTTCCTATAAAAACACATGAAATTCAATTTTTTTTGATAAAAGACCTATTTATTGTGAATTATTGAAGTTCCGGAGTTCCGAAATAATTGATTTTTAGAAATTTTAATTATTTTATTTAAGAAAAACATTTTTGTGGTTGTTGGCACATGGGTGGCTGATGTTTTTGACCAAAGATGGCTGATGGCTTTTAAAATTGGTTGGTGAAGGTTGGTGTGGAATAAGAAAAAGAAAATGATATTTTATTAATTTAGTCTCCTTTGGCGTTCTAACATTTTCCTATAAATAGAGGGCTAAGTTAGAATTGAAAATCACACCAGAAACAAAGTTTTCTCTCTTTCTCTCTCTATATTGTTGAGCGTATTCTCGTGAGTATACTTTGAGTGTTGCTATACGGTGAGAGTTTCTGTCAGCATTATACCAAAATTCAGTCAGAAGTACGATTATTTTGAGGTGAGGGATATTATTTTCTTCTTAAATGATATTTTTTTCTTCAATATCATTATACCGAAATATTGGTGAACTTTTTAATCAAATTTGGAACTTTTTGTGTCGGGATTACTATTCACGTATACGGCACTATTCACGTATACGGCATTATTCACGAATACGGCACTATTCACCGAAAAATAAAAATTTTTCTTTTTGTCCAAAATATCTATTATGGTTACTAGATTTGATTGGATCCATGTTTTGATCTTCATTCTTGAAGTTTGGCTCATAATTATTTATTATGGAGTATTTTTGAATTTGGACAAACTAAAGTACGAATCCTTAATCCTTAATCCTTGTCATTTTGTTTCACTGGATTCGTTTCTAAAAAAAAATATTTTTCATCATCCTCAGTCCTAAATGATGATACTACTGAATATCTTTGGCCTGTAGTGCAAAGATGAATGATTAACTGATGAATATCTTTGGCCTGTAGTGCAAAGATGAGCAGGTGTTGAGATGAACATGACCAACTGGTGATATAAATGAATATCTTTGGCCTGTAGTGCAAAGATGATTAAAGATGTATATTGATTGTTGTTACAGGGATGAAATATTGATGATGGACTTTTAAACCTTAGAAGACAGTAGAATTCATTCTCTACGTGACTCTTCTAATGGATTGCTGTTTCCGCTGTATTTGTTAATCTAAAACTTGTTGTCGATTGTATTCTATTAGATTTTTTCCCTGTTGAAGACTAACGATAATTTGTTGTATATTATCTTAGTCATAATATTTTTTACTGGGCTAGTTGAGCTCACCCTTTTCCTTTTTGTTCCATTTTTCTTCTCAGGAGGTGAGAACATAGCAGGATCGAGTCGGGGTATGGAGTGATGGTTCTAGGAAGATGTTTTAGATGTCCTCACTATTTCTGTAAAATAGTGTATGAATAATTATAATAAGGACCTATCTGGGTGTGTATATTGTCTAGAAGATAATATTTGTATTTAAACTCACAGTTTGTATTGTCGTATTCTACATGACATCTGTATTATCAAAGTTGCAGTTTGCTTTCTATACCATGTATTTTGGCGACTCAGAATGGGTGTTGTATACCTATTTTGGGGGCGTCACATATATTGTTTTATTTAGAATATGTTTTATATTTAAGTCTTCATGCCCCTGCCACATCATCGCCGTTTGTCTATTTGTCATTTCTATTAACGGCAGGGGCACGAGAGACCCAAAAATGTAACGTTAAGGGTATTTTTGGACAAAAAAAAGTATAACGTGCTCGGTAGACATCGGGGTAAAAGTCAAAGGTATTTTTGAACCTTCTCCCATTACATAATATATGATACGTTATTCATATGCAAGTTTTAAATTAAGGAGATGGTAGGAGTTTTAAATTTATATTCTTAAAACAATAAATCTACTATCATATAGTACAACCGCTCACATACCGCTTACATATATTCACATACATATTTTGATAGCCCACGTGCAAAGCGAATCACGTGGGCCATCAAAATATACATATAAGTGTATGTGAATCGTATGTTAGTGTACGTGATAATAAACTTATTTATCTTGAAAAGTATCTCAAATAATATGTCATCTTACTATTTATTGGATATATTTTATGTAAGACCCCAACTTTTTGAATAAAGATTAAATTTTTTCGAAATATATTTTTGAATATTATGGTGTGGATTTGATATAATGTTATAGTTGTGGGTAATATTTACAAATTTTACAAAGTATGCAAGTTGTTATATAATATTCGATTGGTCGGGGAATATTCGTTTTAACAGGGAATATTCGTAAAACGGCACAATCATTGGTGGACCCCTACAACAGAATTATTGTCGGATTGAGAAAACGACAAAAATACTTTATGAAAATAACGGCGAAAGTTTTACCGTTAACTGTTGAACTACCCGATAGTAAAAGTACAGTAAACGCGTGGTTGTATAGTAGCACACGGTATTGATTATTGATGCTTACGTGATAAGTCACTCAGTTATACTCAATTATTACTACAGTAATTGCTGCATCATATCTATCATATTATTGATTCAATTATTGTCACAGTATCATCTGCATAAAATATTTTTTAATAAATCAATACTTAAGACGACAAAGTTATTCATATTATAAATTTCAATATTTACAATGTCTAGAAGTTCTGTCAAGGAGAGGTTTGGTCACCTAATTGCGCGCCAATAGGGAGAAATCCTTATTGGAAAGCCCCCTCTTTTCTAGGAACGACCTGGTTGATAAATAATGTGAGTTATAATATTAATGATGATTGTTGTTCGAAGTTGAATTTGGAGACGCGGACGTGATATTTGTAAAAATAGTCTATAAACACAAAATTTTCCGGGATTCACTATTTGGTCAAAAAGTCAACAGTTGACTTTTTTGGGAAAAGTCAAACTTCAAAATTTCAAAATTTATATTTTTGATAAAAATAGTTTCATTATGTTGGAATTGTTTGTGTTAGTGAAAATCGACATTTATTCCGATGATAATTGATGTATAGGGGTTATATTGATAAATCGGGTAATTTATCGGATAAATGAGCAATTAATTGCTACTAATTCACATGCTTATATAACTATTTATTCACATATTGGTACTATTGAATCACGTTATTTACTATTAGGGGAGTTGGTGCAAGATTGATAATACTTGCATGACTAAGTTAAAAATGGAGGTATAGATGGAGGTACTATACTGTAATTCGTATTTTTCACATGATTATACTATTGATTCACATAATTGAACTATTGATTCACATTATTTACTATTAGTGGAGTTGGTGCAAGATGGATAATACTTGCAAGACTAAATTAAAAATAAAAGAAAAGTTGGAGGTATTGTACTGTAATTTTTTGAGCACCAAAACGTGCAATTATCGAAACTATATTTTCCTATAAATAGAAGCTCATTATTCCTTCATTTCTCACCAATGTACAAAAGCTTTAGAGCGATTATTATAGAGAGAAAGAAGAAGAGAAGTCTGCTACCTCACTACTCCAGTATCCAGCTTTTTCCAAGGTAGGAAATATTATTTGTTGTACTCGTAGGGAGTATTATTTCTTTCTTATCTATGAAGAGAACTTCTGTTATTCCATTCTTATTATTCTATTGGAATAACCTGTATACGCGGGCTACCCTATACTTGGTGAAATTCTTCTGTTGTTCCATTCTTTATCATTCTGTTGGAACATCTTTTCTGTGCATTCTATGCCAGACCTGGTTCCGTCTTTACTATTCTGTTGGAATATCCTGTCTGTACGTTTTACGCCAGACCTGATTCCGTCTTTATTATTATGTTGGAATATCCTGTCTGTGCGTTTTACGCCGGACCTGATTCTGTCTTTATTATTCTATTGGAATAACCTGCCTGTGCGGTCTATCGCATACCCCTTCTTTTTCCTTTTCTTCTCCAATCGAGTTCAAATGTAGGGCAATAAAACATCTTCCAAAAAAGTATTTCAAAATTTTGTAAGGAATAAACACATTAATAAATTATGGAAACAAATATTTTTATAAAATAAGAAATAATATTTTTATATAAATCTCTCTTATACAAATTATGACGCTCCCAAAATAGGTATACATCACTCATTTTGAGTCGTCAAATACATGGTATAGAACTTAAATACAAACTTCATTTATACAATACGACAAAACGTAGCTGAGAGTTTTAACACGAATATTGTCTCGTAGACAATATCCAAATTCAAAAGGAGTCGTCATTGTAAATATTATCACAATATTTGATAGAATAGTGATGACTACTATAACCACCATCTTAGACCATCACTCCATTCTCCGACTAGTCCCAGTTATATTCTCATTTCCTGAAGAGAACAATGAAAGCAAAGAGTGAGTTCAATTAGCCCAGTAAAAAATATTATAGCTAAGATAATGCAGAATAAATTATCGTTAGTATGACGCCCCCAAAATAGGTATACATCACCCATTCCGAGTCGCCAAATACATGGTACTGAATATAAATACAAACTTAAATATACAACATGAGTTGTGAGTTTTAATACAAATATTATCTTCTAGACAGTATTCAAACTAAAAATAAGTCGTTAATACATTTATTATCACACTATTTCAAAGAATAGTGAGGATTACTAATGCAAACATCTAGACCGTCACTCCGTTCCCTGACTAGTCCCAGTTATATTCTCATTTCCTGAAGAGAACAATGAAAGCAAAGGGTGAGCTCAATTAGCCCAGTAAGAAATATTATGACTTAGATAATACAAAATAAATTATCGTTAGCCTTCAACAGTTTTAAACTGATAAAATACAATAAATATCAAGTTTAACTGCAGTGGAACAAGCAATCCATTAGAAGAGTCAAATAGAGTATAAAATCTGCTATCTTCTATGATTTAAAAGATTTTTCATCACTTTTATCGCTGAGACTCAGCTTAATAAATAATTCACATCATCGAATCATCCCTGGACTACGGCCAAGAATATTCATTAGTATCACGACCACAAATTATCCATGCACTACGGGCCAAGGATATTCGTGTTTCATCCATGGTTATGATCATGCCAATAACTGTCCATCAATGCAGTACGGGCCAATGAGGACTTTTACCACATCATTTGTAACATTACGGTCATGATTATACCGAATAATTCCTGGTCATAATCATACCAAGTCCATCTAAGCACTACGACCACAGATGACTTTCAACATAATATAAGCATGAGAATGATGACAATGATATAAGAATTCAATTAAAAGAAAGCAAATGATAAATTTTTAAAGATTTATAATTTAATTTATCCAGAATTCAATAATGTCCAAATTGTCAATAGGATACTGCTTTGTGGAGTAAAATTCAAGAATAATATTGTATCAAAAATGATTTGTACCGAAAAGAAATCAATTTTTGTCATGAATAGTACTCTTGGTGAGTAGTAACTGAGTGAATAGTACCTTACGAATAGTAATTTTGGGAATAGTAACCCGGCATGAAAAAGTTAAAACTTATCAAGAATGCTCAGAATAATATTTCCATGAAAAGATACTAGATGAAGCGCAAATATAAAGGATATTCTACTAATTTCATGGAGTATAGAAGCCAAAACTTAACAAAATGAGTATAGAATTCGAAATCTAAAACGAAATAATAATACTTACATACTACAGAGTATGTAAGAAAACATTATTTTATATGAATGTTGAACAAAAATAACATCCCTTACCTTGAAAAGAAGAGTAATTTAACTGGTATAGCGGGGATATTCTTGAAGAAAACTTTCACTATTTTCTGCGCTCGAAGCTTTCTAAAACTCGAAAGAAATACGCTCAATATTATAGAAGAAGAATTCTCTGATTCTGGTGTGATTTTCAATTCTAACTAAGCATCCTATTTATAGGAGAATGAAAATGATACTATTTAAATTTTATAAAATCACGGGCGAGCAGTTGCAATTTCACGGGCGTACTGACTAATTCATATAATTGTTACTGTGCACTGTATAGTAAAATATTATGCAAATAAAATATAATATATTATATTTTTCATAAAAAACAAAACTTATAATTATATATATATACAAAAATAGTAAACCACCCATGAAACCTCCCTGCCAATTTCAATTTTCAACAAATATGGGCCCCACCCATGTCATCATCACATGTGGTCTCCACCTCTTATAATAAATAATTTTCTACCGATTATTTTGAAAAATGGGTAAATGGGGATCCATATAATAAACAAAATTTACACAAATACTTCATAAAAGAACCCCTCAATATTTTTAACAATATTTATTTATCATTATTATAACTTGCAATATTAGCAACCAGATCATTTCCAGGAAAGAGGGGGCTTTCCAATAAGGATTTCTCCCTATTGGCACGCAATTAGGTGACCAAACCTCTCCTCAACAGAACTTTCTAGACATTGTTAATTATGAAAATAATAATATGAATAACTTTTTATCTCAATTATTGATTTAATAATATAAAAAATAATTTGACAATAATTAAAAATAACGTGAAATACTATGCAGCAACTACTATCGCAATAATTGAATACAAATGAGTGACTTCTCACGTAAGTATCAATAATTAATCCTGTGTGCTACTATGCAACCACGCGTATTACTGTACTTTTAACACCGGTTATTTCAACAGTTAACAGTGAAACTTCTGTCGTTATTTTTATAAAAAGATATTTCTGTCGTTTTCTCATTTTGACAATAATTACGTTGTGGGGTCCACCAATGATTGTGCCGTCGTACGAATATTTCTTGTTAAAATGAATATTCCCCGACCAATCGAATATAATATAACAACTTGCGTACTTTGTAATATTTATAAATATTATCCACAACTATAACAAATTCAAACCTTAATATTCAAAAATGATATTTATAGAAAAATTCTTCTTTATTCATAAAAGTTGGGCTCTTACAACCTCCCTTTCTTATTAAATTTTGCCCTCGAAATTAGGGTACATACCTGGTATGACGAATAGGTGAGGATACCTTGATTTCATTTCACATTCTAACTCCTAGGTCATTTCCTCAACATCGTGATTTCTCCACAAAACTTTGACTTGAGGTATAACCTTGGAGCATAAAATATGTTTCTTCTTATCCAAGATTTTAACAGGAACTTCTTCATACGTTAAATCTTCCGTTATTTCGTCCGGTTCCAACTCAATAATATGTTTCGGGTCTTCCACATATTTACGTAATATGGATATGTAAAAAACATTATGAACACGAGACATACTTGGCGGTAAGGCGAGTCTATAGGTCACAGTGCCTACTCGGTCAAGGATTTCAAATGGACCAATGAATCGAGGATTGAGCTTTCATCTCTTTCCAAATCTCGTAACTCCTTTCCATGGTGCCACACGTAAAACCACATGCTCTCCAACATTGAATTTTACATCTTTTCGATGAAGATCAACATAACTCTTTTGTCGATCTTGTGAGGTTTTAATACGTTGCTGGATCATTTGAATCTTTTCCATAGTCATACAAACCAATTCCGATCCCAATAACGTTGATTCACCCACCTCGTCCCAACATACTGGAGAACGACACTTGCGCCCATACAACGCCTCGAATGGAGCCATGCCAATACTTGCTTGATAACTTTTGTTGTAGGAAAATTCCACCCTTGGCAAGAACTTGTCCCAACTTCCTTTGAAGTCAAGGACACAGAGTCTTAATAGATCCTCAAGAGTTTGAATAGTCCTCTCCAACTGTCCATCTGTTTGAGGGTGATATGCCGAACTAAATCATAAATCCGTGCCCATAACGTTTTTCAAACTAACCCAAAATCGTGAAGTGAATCTTGGGTCTCGATCAGAAACTATGGATACTGGCATACCATGCAGTCTTATAATCTCGTTTATGTATATACGAGAAAGACGTTCAAGTGTATAAGTTTCTCTTATAGGTAAGAAATGAGCAGACTTGGTCAATCTATCAACAATGACCCAAATTGCATCTATGCCTTGAGAAACCTTGGGAAGACCGATAACGAAATCCATGGTAATGTGCTCCCATTTCTATTCTGGAATTTCAATTGGTTGCAACGGACCTTTTGGCACTTGATGCTCCGCCTTGACTCGTTGACAAGTTAAACACCTTGAGATAAACTCTGTGATCTCTCTCTTCATATTGCTCCACAAAAATGTATGTCGAAGATCACGATACATTTTGGTACTCCCATAATGGATTGCAAATGGTTTGTTGTGCGCCTCCATCATGTAAGTCATAATCGTTAGGAACACAAAGTCTGGAGTTGACTCAAAGTATTCCTTCTTCATCGATTCTTGCTTCCGGAATAACACTTTCTTGCAATTTCTTCTTCATACGTATTAGCTCCAGGTCTGTAGCTTGAGCAGCTTTAACTTTATCGATTAAAGTCGGTTCCACTCGTATATTTGCCATCATCACGTTGGTCCTTGGAGGTTTTAACTCTATCTCCATCCTTTGTAAGTCATACAAAATAAGCCTTTGCGTTGACAATAACGCACTCGTACCTGTATATGATCTTCTACTCAATGCGTTAGCTACTACGTTTGCTTTTCCAAGATGGTATTAAATAGTATGATCATAATCTTTCAACAGTTCAAGCCAATGTTATTGTCGCATGTTGAGTTCTTTTTTAGTGAAGAAATATTTGAGATTTTTATGATCCGTATAGATCTCCACTTTCTCCCCATACAGGTAATGCCTCCAAATTTTAAGTGCGAAGACAACAACTGCCAACTCTAGATGATGAGTAGGATAATTCCTCCCATATTCTTTGAGTTATCGAGAGGCATAGGCTATGACTTTCCCATGTTGCATGAGAACACATCCTAACCCTTTGCCTGAAGCATCACTGTAGATGACAAATTCCTCTGAGCCAGATAGTATTGTCAGAAAAGGTGCTGAAATGAGTCTCTTCTTGAGTTCTTGAAAACTCTTCTCACATTCCTCCCTTCAAGCGAATTTTGTATCTTTCTGAGTAAGGTGAGTTAATGGAGTAGCGATTCGAGAAAACCCTTCTACGAATCTCTGATTATAACCGGCTAAACTGAGAAAGCTACGCACTTTGGTCACTGATTTAGGTTGCTCCCAGCTTTGTATTGCTTCAATCTTTGTCGGGTCAACAGATATTCCATGACTTGATAATACATGTCCAAGGAATGCTACTTCCTCAAGCCAGAATTCGCATTTCTTCAACTTGACATATAACTTGTTTTCACGAAGCTTTTAGAGTATCACCCTCAAGTGTTGCTCATGATCTTCACGCCTTTTGGAGTAAATGAGAATGTCATCAATAAAGACGACCAAAAAGTGCCAAATATTCCTTGAATACTCGGTTCATCATATCCATAAAGGCAACAGGAGCATTAGTCAATCCAAAAGATATGACTAAGAATTAGTAATTCCCGTACCGAGTTCTGAAAGCCGTCTTTGGAATGTCATCGGTTTTAATTTTTAATTGATGATATCCGGAATGAATATTGATCTTTGAAAAGAATTTGGCGCCTTGCAACTGGTCAAACAGGTCATCAATGCGAGGCAACGGGTATATATTTTTGACAGTGACATGGTTCAACTCCCGATAATCAATACAAAGTCGCATACTCTCATCTTTCTTCTTCACGAATAGAATAGGAGAACCCCAAGGAGACGTACTAGGACGAATGAAACCAATGTCTAACAATTCCTGTAGTTGGGTCTTTAACTCTTGAAGTTCAATAGGAGCCATTCGATATGGGGCTTTGGAAATGGGTTTTGTACTAGGTTCAAGGTCGATACAAAATTTAATTTCACGCTCTGAGGGTAGGCCAGGAAGTTTTTCAGGGAATACATCAGGAAATTTATTAACAATAGAAATATCATTCAAAACTGACATATTTTTGTTTAAATCTGTGACATGAGCTAAGAAAGCTTGACATCCGTTTTTCAATAAACGAATAACTTTATGGCTTGAGATGACAGTGATTGATTTTAATGGTTTAGTTGTTTGAATTTGCATAATAGGTTGGCTAGGAATATAAAAGCTAGCAACCTTACGAAAATAATCAATTTTTGCATGATGAGTAGTTAACCAATCAATCCCTAGAATTACGTCAAACGCAAGTATTTTTAAGGAAATAAGATCGACAGGTAATGTGAGGGTACCGATTTGAACCAAACAAGACTTATAAACAGTGGATGTAATGAAGGTTTCTTCCAACGGAGTTTCAACAGATAAGTCAAAGTCTAATTTCTCCAGAGTCAAATTTAAACGTTGAGCGCAAGTAGGAGAAATAAAAGAATGGGTAGAACCGATATCAAATAAGGTATATACTTCACTAGAGTTTATGATAAGCTTACCCGTGATAACCTCGTTCGGGTTCCTTGCTTTCTGGGAGGTCACAACAAACGCTCCCCCTTGAACTACTGGTTTTGACTTGTCTGGGACGGCATTTGGTGTCACCATCCGAATTGGACTTGGCTTCCCTATACGACAAAATCTAGCTAGGTGACCTTCTCTTCCATAATTGTAACACGTTTTGGACTACTGCGCACAGTTTGGACTGATGTCCCCTTCCCCTCCGCATTTTAAGCATATGATAGGTGGTCGTTCTCCTTCCTTAACAACGGGTGTTGGTCCTGATGTCTGTCCATCATTGTTGAATCTCCTCTTCTTGAAATGTCCACTTTTACTATCTTGGCCATGATTACCACCGAAATGGTTACCATTTCTGGCATGTTGATTCCCTCCACGTTTGTTGTCACCGCTTTGATGACTGCTACCACTAGTATTATCATTTTTCCAGCTGCTTTCTCTTGGTTGGGTTGACTCATTATTGCGCTCCAATAACTAAGCCCTATTTACAACATCTGAATACAAACACAGTTTGTCAGAAATTAGATATTGATGTATCTCAGGTTTCAAACCTCTTAGAAACATCCGCGTCATTCTCTCCTCATTATCAACCAAATGGGACGAAAATCGGGACAACTCGGCAAACTTAGCTTCGTATTACGACACAGTCATATTGTTTTGCTCCAGTTTAATGAACTCAACCTCTTTCATGTGACGAATACTTTCAGAAAAGTACTTGTCGTTGAGCAGTTCTTGGAACTTCTCTCAAGACATCTTCAGTGCGGCAGGTTGAGTACGCGTTACCGATTCCCACTAGTAATCTGCCTCTCCTTGCAACATAAAGGTGGCAAAGGGAACCTTTTGCTCCTCGAAGCATCCCAAGACATCAAATATCTTGGTGATCTGCTTTATCCACGTCTCCGCCTTAAGTGGTTTTGGCTCTCCAATAAACTCCGGTGGTCCCAGCTCCTTGAACTATTTAGCGGTGACCATCCGAGTGTTGCCAGTGTTTCCACCTGCATTTTGAACAGGAGTCTCTCTTACCTGATGTTGTACGAATTGCAGAAAGCTCCTAAACATTCCGTCATTCGTCATTTGGTCGGTGTTTTTGTTCACCTGAGGATTATTGTCTTCTTGATGCACATTATCCTGGGTGTTGATCTGTGGTGACTCAACGGTCTCATGTGCTCCATTGCTATTCTCAAAATTATCGGATGTCATTTTCAAACATTGCCACAAAACAAGGATTAATTGACATGCCACATATTATCCCTATATTCTAACCGACTATTTAAATAACAAATAAACTTAGGTAGGTCATACTAGCGAAGGAATTACCCGTCTCTCCCCTCCTAGTTCTAGTCTCACATCTCAGCTAGGGATCATATCCCTAAGCTTTGATACCAACTGTGACGCCTCCAAAATAGGTATACATCCCCCATTCCGAGTCACCAAATACATAGTACAAAATACAAGTACAAACTTAAATATACAACATGAGTTGTGAGTTTTAATACAAATATTGTCTTCCAGACATTATTCAAACTCAAAATAAGTCTTCAATACATTTATTATCACATTATTTCAAAGAATAGTGAGGACTACTAATGCAAACATCTGGATCATCACTCCATTCCCCGATTAGTCCCAGCTATATTCTCATTTCCTGAAGAGAACAATGAAAGCAAAGGGTGAGCTCAACTAGCTCAGTAAGAAATATTATGACAAAGATAATACAGAATAAATTATCGTTAACCTTCAACAGTGTTAGACTGATAAAATATAATAAACATCAAGTTTAACTGTAGCGGAACAAGCAATCCATTAGAAGAGTCAAGTAGAGTATAAAATCTACTATCTTCTATGATTTAAAAGGTTTTTCATCACTTTTATCGCTGAGACTCAGCTTAATAAATAATCCACATCATCGAATCATCCCTGCACTATGGCCAAGGATATGCATTAGTATCACAACCACAAATTATCCATGCACTACGGGCCAAGGATATTTGTATTTTCATTAATGGTCATGATCATGCCAACAACTGTCCATCAATGCACTACGGGCCAATGAGGACTTTTACCACATCATTTGTAACATTACGGTCAAGATTATACCAAATAATCCCTGGTCATAATCATACCAAGTCCATCTATGCACTACAGCCACATATGACTTTCAACATAATATAAGCATGAGGATGATGACAATGATATAAGAATTCAATTAAAAGAAAGCAAATGATAAAATTTTAAAGATTTATAATTTTATTTATCCAGAATTCAATAATGTCCAAATTGTCAACATGATACTGCTTTGTGGAGTAAAATTCAAGAATAATATTGTATCAAAAGTGATTTGGACCGAAAAGAAATCAATTTTTGTCATAAATAGTACCCCGGGTGAATAGTAACTGAGTGAATAGTAACTTCGGGAATAGTAACCCCGTGAATAGTACCCCGACATAAAAAAGTTATAACTTATCAAGAATGCTCAGAATAATATTTCCATAAAAAGAAACTGGATGAAGCGCAAATATCAAGGATATTCTACTAATTTCATGGAGTATAGAAGCCAAAACTTAACAAAATGAATATAGAATTCGAAATCAGAAACGAAATAATATTACTTACAAACTAAAGAGTATGGAAGAAAATATTATTTTATATGAATATTGAACAAAAATAACATCCCTTACCTTGAAAAGAAGAGTATTCCAACTGGTATAGCGGGGATATTCTTGAAGAAAACTTTCACTATTTTCTACGCTCGAAGCTTTCTAAAACTCGAAAGAAATACACTTAATATTATAGAAGAAGAATTCTCTGATTCTGGTGTGATTTTTAATTCTAACTAAGTATCCTATTTATAGGAGAATGAAAAGGACACTATTTGAATTTTATAAAATCACGGGTGAGCAGTTGCAATTTCACGGGCGTACTGACTGATTCATATAATTGTTACTGTGCACTGCATAGTAAAATACAGTGCAAATAAAATATAATATATTCTATTTTTTTATAAAAAACAAAACTAATAATTATATATAAATATATACAAAAATAGTAAACCACCCGTGAAACCTCCCTGCCAATTTTAATTTTCAACACATGTGGGCCCAACCCATGTCATCATCACATTTGGGCTCCACCTCTTATAATGAATAACTTTCTACCGATTATTTTGAAAAATAGGTAAATGGGGGTCCATATAATAAGAAAAATTTACACAAATACTTCATAAAACAACCCCTCAATATTTTAACAACATTTATTCATCATTATTATAACTCGCAATATTAACAACCAGATCGTTTCTAGGAAAGACTGGGCTTTCCAATAAGAATTTCTCCCTATTGGCGCGCAATTAGGTGACCAAACCTCTCCTCGACAGAACTTTCTAGACATTGTTAATTATGCAAATAATAATATGAATAACTTATCATCTCAATTATTGATTTAATAATATAAAAAATATTGTGACAATAATTGAAAATAACGTGAAATACTATGCAACAACTACTGTGGCAATAATTAAACACAACTTAGTGACTTCTCACGTAAGCATCAATAATTAATACAATGTGCTACTGTGCAACCACGCGTATTACTATACTTTTAACACCGGTTATTTCAACTGTTAACGGTAAAATTCCGCCGTTATTTTCATAAAAAGATATTTTTGTCATTTTTTCATTCCAACAATAATTATGTTGTGGGGTCTACCAATGATTGTGCCGTCGTACGAATATTTCCTGTTAAAACGAATATTTTCCGACCAATCGAATATAATATAACAACTTACGTACTTTGTAAAATTTATAAATATTACCCACAACTATAACATTATACCAAATTCAAACCTTAATATTCAAAAATGATATTATAGAAAAATTCATCTATATTTATAAAAGTTGGGGTCTTACAGTTAGCCTTCAACAGTGTTAAACTGATAGAATATAATACACAACAAGTTTAACTGCAGCGGAATAAACAATCCATTAGCAGAGTCAAGTAGATCATGATATCTACTATATTCTATGATTTAAAAATTCATTATTAATATTTTATCACTGTAACACAGCTCAATAAATAATTCACATCATTGACTTATCCATGCACTACGAGCCAATGATGTAAGACCCCGAATTTTATGAAATAAAAGTATTCAATATTTCTATTTCGGTAAATAGTTAAATTGATAAAAGTTTAAAGTTAAGGATGATATTTGAAAATTTTGCAGAGTAAGAAAGTTGTTATAAAATATTCGTTGTGTCGGGAAATATTCGTTTGGTTGGAGAATATTCTTTTTGTCGAAGAATATTTGTACGACGACACCATCATTGGTGGACCCGCAATGGAAGTATTGTCGTAGTTAGAAAACGACAGAAATATTTTTTATAAAAATAACGGCGAAAGTTTTACGTTAAACTGTTGAAATACCCGGTGATAAAAGAATAGTAATACGCGTGGTTGCATAGTAGCACACGGTATTGATTATTGATGCTTACGTGAGAAGTCACACAATTATACTCAATTATTGCCACAGTAATTGCTACATAGTATCTCACGTTATTTGATTCAATTCTTGTCACAGTATCATCTGCATAATATTTTATATTACTAAATCAATAATTGAGACGACAAAGTTATTTATATTATTATTTGCAATATTTACAATGTCTAGAAAGTTTTGTCAAGGAGAGGTTTGGTCACCTAATTGCGCGCCAATAGGGAGAAATCCTTATCGGAAAGCCCCCTCTTTCCTGGGAATGATCTGGTTGATAAATATTGTGAGTTATATTATTAATGATGAATAATTGTTAATAGATTAAAAATGTGCTTGTTAAAGATAAGTGATTTGTGATAAATATTTATTCAATTTTTGATATAAATAAAGGGGTTTGTTATAAGGTATTTGTTATAAGTTTGGCTTATTATTCCTTGAGGAGATATGCTAATTTTTTCAGACCGTTGGTTGAAGTTATAATAGTAAATCAATATGGATCGCTGGTTTAAAATTTTAATAGTAAATCAATATGGACCGTTGGTGGTAAGTTATAATAGTAAATCAATATGGATCGTTGGTTTAAAGTTTTAATAGTAAATTAGTATGGACCATTGCTTTAAGTTTTAATAGTAAATCAATAGGATCGTCCGATTAAAAGTGAATTAATCTAGGTCATTCATGAATTAGTTACTATTCAGTCCTTTTTCTATAAATAGAAGCTCATTCCTTCATTATTTCTTATGAATTCACTGAAACTCTAGAGAGAAAAACTATAGAGAGTAAGAAGAAGAGTATTCTGCTACTACCCTACTTCAGTATTCACTTTTCTATTAAGGTAAGAGATATTATTTGTTGTATTCATAAAAATAATGACGGCAACCTCAAACGGACTGTTAATACAGTACGACATCATGACGTCATTCTTAAAAAAATATTTTCAATAAATTTAATTTGCCAACGGGGTTTGGCTACACTTAAATAATTCGATTGAATTAAATTATTGATATGAGGTCATGCTATTTGATTCAGCTAGACAAAACATTTTATAAAACTCTAAGAGTTCTTTGAAAATTTCCCGAACCAAATTCCTTTGGTGCGGAATCCAATAAGACTGAGGTAAAAGTTTATGCGCCCTAGGCGGATAAGAGGAACAAATTGTTCCGACCGACAGTACTTGATCAGTACAGGGCATATCGGGCTAATCTGTCTGTAAGTTATGACGATTTGTGGATGAATTTCCATAAAACCTTTGCGAAAATGACAGACAAATAGTCTATATGACTCCTCAGCAAAATTTAAAATTTTTTACTCTTGTGGGTGGTGTATTGGGTAGCATGAGATGTTGTGTATGTATGGTGTATGATGTCAAGGTAAATTTTGGGGATGAAATTTTTATAAGAAGGGGGAATGTGACAACCCGAGAATTTAGAATATTTTTAAAATTTTAATTAATTGATTTAAGGTTCAAAATTAGAACTAGACATACAAATAAATGTATGCGTTTCATATTTTTGAGAAGGAATTTTGAGGATTTCAAAATTCTATGAAGAATTTTGGGTGGATTATTCAGGATAAGGAATAAGCGTTTATATTCTGTGTATATGTGTGCATATGTGGTTAAGGGTCAAGGGTTGACCAGATAAGCGATATCTGTGACAAACCCTAGGTGTAAATTAAGAACGTCAACGTTCGGTTAGAAAACCCTAACGAATTATAAGAAATCCTAGAAACCGGTTCTGAAACCCTAATTTCAGTTTCAGAAATCTGAAACCCTAATTCGGAATTTAAAAACCTAATATGGGAAATTAACGGAGAATTATATTGCTTAAGTGCTATTAATTAATATATTAATTAGGGTAAAAGCTTAATTAATTAGCAAACCCTAATTTTAAATTTAGAAAACCCTACCTTCGGGATTTGAAACCCAAATTTATAATAGGGAAAAACCTAATTGTTAATTTAAAAGTTTTATTGTTAATTAGGAAATATTAATCCTATTTTCAATTTATGAGTAATTAGAAAACCCTAATCTAATTACAAAATCTAATTTTTATTTTAGAGAAATAATTTTACTATTAGAAACCCTAATTTTGAGTTATAAACCCTAATGACCAATTTTGTCGTTAATTGCTTAATTAGCAATTTTAATTAGGAAATAATAATCCTAATTAGCAAGATTTAATTTATGATTAAGAAATTTTAATATAATTAAAAATTCTAATTAATTAAAATTCTAATTATAATTTTGAAATATTAATTTTTGATTTTTAAAATCGAAATTCGAAAATCTTAGAAAGTAAATTGCAAGTTAAGGGTTAAACCCTAAATCCTAAAATGGTTCAAACCCTAAACCCTAAATGGCTCAAACCCTAAACCCTAAGGGTTTTCAACAAAGAACAATTCTAGAAATAAAAGAAAATGACAATTATACCCTTTGCTGCATTATTTTAGCTAACTTGCAATCTTGACATATAATGGGTTGGTGAGCAAACCCTACCAACCCCATGTGACATAAAATACAACAATATTAGTTATCTAGAGTCCAGCCAACTCATTACATCAATACATATAGATTAGAGAGAGAGAGAGAAAAGGGCGACTTGCATTTCATTTTCTCCAAACACTTCTCTCTCTAAAATTCGGGAAAGTAGAGTGAGAAAGTGAGAAAAGTTAAGCTAAGATCATGTGTTAGATCTCCAAGAACAAACATCAATATCAGAAATCAAAATCCAAGCTAGAAAGGTATAAACCTTTAAATTTTGAAATCTTTAGATTTATGTTAGATGATATGTTTTGTTGTTTAGATATGTGTTAGAGGGTGTCACTTGATGATTTGGGTTGGCCAAAACCTAGATCCATATCATTTAGATACTCGAATTTAAGGATTTCTCAATCTAGAAAAACTGGGAAAATAAGGCCTGACAGCCTAATGTCAGGGCCTCTAGATTCTTTATGTGTTTGATGTTTTATTGTTTTAGGTTTTGAATATGTTCTATTCATGTAGGCTTTGATCTGAAACTGGATACAAGGTCGGATAAAGCCTAGATCTCATTATATGGGCAGTCAAAACCCGTTGACCGGGATTCACGAGGACTGAGTTTATGGGCAGCCCAGAACCCAGAACCGCCTTACAAGCTCTTGCAAGCCTCTGATCTTGCTGATGTTTGTTGTTTGGCCATGTTGTTGGTTAGCGTGTGTAGATGGGTATATGAACTACTAAACATGCCAATAGATCACTTTAATTAATAAAAGATGTATTATATATTTATGGTCAAACTTAGGTTGACTGACCTTTCTGTGTACGACCCCAACTTTTATAAGTAAGATGAATTTTCTATAAATAGTTATTTTTGAATATTATTGAATAAATTTGAATAAATGTTATAATTGTGGGTAATATTTATAAATTTTGCCAAAGTAAGCAAGTTGTTATAAAATATTCGTTGGTCGGGGAATATTCGTACGACGGCTCAATCATTGGTGGACCCCACAACCGGAAGTATTGTCATAGTTAAGAAAACGCAAAATTATCTTTCTATAAAAATAACGGCGGAGGTGTTACTGGTTAAAACTGTTGAACTACTCCGGGGGGTAGTAAAAGTACAGTAATTATGCGGGGTTGCATAGTAGCACACGGTTATTAGTATTGATGCTTACATGAGAAGTCACTCATCGATAACATTGATTAAAAACCTTTTAATCATAAAAGGTAGTAGATTTTATTTTCTACTTGACTGCTTTTAATGGAATTGCTGGTTCCGCTGTAGTTAAACTTGATGTTTATTTATATTTTATCAGTTTAACACTATTGAAGCTAATGATAATTTATTTTGCATTATCTAGTCATGAATATTTCTTACTTGGCTAGTTGAGCTCACCCTTTCTTTCACTGGTCTCTTCAGGAACTGAGAATAGTTGGGACGAGTCGGGGAAGCGGAGTAATGGTCCAGAGGATAGCATTAATAGTCCTCACTATTCTGTGAAATAGTGTCATAATAATTGTAATGAGGACTCCTTTTGAGTTTGTATAATCTCTAGTAGACAATATTGTATTCAAACTCACAGTTTATGTTTTGTCGTATTGTACACGAAGTTTGTATTTGAATTCTGTACCATGTATCTGGCAACCCAAGATGGGTGATGTATACCTAATTTTGGGGGCGTCACAGTTGGTATCAAAGCTTAGGGATATGATCCCTGGCTAAGATGTGATAATAGTACTAGGAGGGGAGAGACGGGGAATTCCTTCGCTAGTATGACCTACCTAAGTTTATGTGCTATTTTATTGGTCAGTCAGAATATAGGGATAATATGTTACATGTCAATTAAACTTTTGTTTTGTGGCAGTATCTGAAAATGACATCTGAGAATGTTGAGAATAGCAATGGAGCACAGGCGATCGTTGATCACCACATATCAATAATCAGGATAATGTGCATCAGGAAGGCGACAATCCTCATGCAAACACAACACTGACCAAATGATGAATGATCAAATGTTCAGAGGTTTATGCAATTCATGCAACAGCAGGCAGAGCGTCCTATCCAAAACGTAGGTGGAAACACGGGAAATCTCGGGCGGTCACCGCTAAACAGTTCAAGGAGCTGGGACCACCGGAGTTTAAGGGAGAGCCAAAACCACTTATGGCGGAAACATGGATAAAGCAGATCACCAAGATATTTGATGTCTTGGGATGCTCCGAGGAGCAAAAGGTTCCCTTTGCCGCCTTTATGTTGCGCGGAGAGGCAGATTACTGGTGGGAATCGGTAAAACGTACTCAACCTGCTGTACTGAAGATATCTTGGGAGAAGTTCCAGGAGCTGTTCAATGACAAATACTTTCCCGAAAGTATTCGCCACATGAAGGAGGTGGAGTTTATTAAGTTGGAACAAAATAATATGACCGTGTCGCAATACGAGGCAAAATTTGCGAGTTATCACGGTTTGCGTCCCACTTGGTGGATAATGAAGAGAGAATGGCGCGAATGTTTTTAAGAGGTTTGAAGCCGGAGATACGTCAACATCTTATTTCTCATAAACTGTGTTTGTATTCAGATGTTGTAAATAGGGCTCAGTTAGTGGAGCGCGATAACGAGTCAACTCAACTAAAAGAGAGCAGCCGGCAAAATTATAATACCAGCGAGAGTGGTCATCGAAGCGGTGACAACAAGCGTGGAGGAATCAGCAGGCCAGAAATGGTAACCACTTCGGTGGTAATCAGGGCCAAAACAATAAGAATGGACATTTCAAGAGGAGATTCAACAATGATGGAAAGACGTCAGCACCAGCACCCGTTGTTAAGGAAGGAGAAAGACCACCTATCATATGCTTCAAATGCGGAGGGGAGGGACACATCAGTCCAAATTGCGCGATGCCGTCCAAAGCATGTTATAATTGTGGAAGAGAAGGTCACTTAGCCCGATTTTGTCGTTTACCAAAGACAAATTCAGCTAGGATGGAGGCACCAAAGGCCGTCCCAGAAAGGTCAAAGCCGGTAGTGCAAGGGAGAGCGTTTGTTGTGACCTCCCAGAAAGCAAGGAACCCGAATGAGGTCATCACGGGTAAGCTTATCATAAACTCTAACGAAGTCTATACTTTATTTGATACCGGTTCTACCCATTCTTTTATTCTCCTACTTGCGCTCATCGATTAAATTTGACTCCGGAGAAATTAGACTTTGACTTATCTGTGGAAACTCCGTTGGGAGAAACCTTCATTACATCCACTGTTTATAAGTCTTGTTTGGTTCAAATCGGTACCCTCACATTACCTGTAGATCTTATTTCATTGAAAATACTTGCATTTGACGTGATTCTAGGGATTGATTGGTTAACTACTCATCATGCAAAAATTGATTGTTTCCATAGGTTGTTAGCTTTCATATTCCTAATCAACCTATTATGCGAATTCAAGCGACCAAACCATTAAAATCAATCACGGTCATCTCAAGCCATAAAGCTATTCGTTTATTGAAAAACGGATGTCAAGCTTTCTTAGCTCATGTCACAGATTTAAACAAAAATACGTCAGTTTTGAACGATATTTCTATTGTTAATGAATTTCCTGACGTATTCCCCGAAGAACTTCCTGGCCTACCCCCAGAGCGTGAGATTGAATTTTGTATCGACCTTGAACCCGGTACAAAACCCATTTCTAAAGCCCCATATCGAATGGCTCCTATTGAACTTCAGGAGTTAAAAACCCAACTGCAGGAATTGTTAGACATTGGCTTTATTCGTCCTAGTACTTCTCCTTGGGGTGCTCCTGTTCTATTCGTGAAGAAGAAAGATGGGAGTATGCGACTTTGTATTGATTATCGGGAGTTGAATCATGTCACCATCAAAAATAGGTATCCATTGCCACGTATTGATGACTGTTTGACCAGTTGCAAGGAGCCAAATTCTTTTCAAAGATCGATCTTCGTTCCGGGTATCACCAATTGAAGATTAGAACCGATGACATTCCAAAGACGGCTTTCAGAACTCGGTACGGGCATTATGAATTCCTAGTCATGTCCTTTGGATTGACTAATGCTCCTGCTGCCTTCATGGATATGATGAACCGAGTATTCAAGGAATATTTGGATCACTTTGTGGTCGTCTTTATTGATGACATCCTTATTTATTCCAAAAGCCGTGAAGATCATGAGCAACACTTGAGGCTGACACTCCAAAAGCTTCGTGAATATAAGCTTTATGCCAAGTTGAAGAAATGCGAGTTCTGGCTTGAGGAAGTAGCATTCCTTGGGCACGTGGTATCAAGTCATGGAATATCTGTTGACCCAGCAAAGATTGAAGCTATTCAAAGCTGGGAGCAACCTAAATCAGTGACCGAAGTACGTAGCTTTCTCGGTTTAGCTGGTTATTATCGAGATTCGTGGAAGGATTTCTCGAATCGCTACTCCATTGACTCAGCTGACTCGGAAAGATACAAGTTGGTTGGAGCGAAGAATGTAGAAGAGTTTTCAAGAACTCAAGAGGAGACTCATTTCAGCACCTGTTCTGAACAATACCATCTGGCTCGGAGGGATTTGTCATCTACAGTGATGCTTCGGGCAAAGGGTTGGGATGTGTTATCCTGCAACATGGAAAAGTCATAGCCTATGCCTCGCGACAACTCAAAGAATATGAGAGGAATTATCCTACTCATGATCTAGAGTTGGCAGCTGTTGTCTTTGCACTTAAAATTTGGAGGCCTACTTGTATGGGGAGAAAGTGGAGATCTTTAGGATCATAAAAGCCTCAAATATTTCTCACTCAAAAGGAAATCAATATGCGACAACGACGTTGGCTTGAACTGTTGAAAGATTATGATCATACCATCCAATACCATCCTGGAAAAGCAAACGTGGTAGCTGACGCATTGAGTAGAAGATCACATGCAAGTACGAGTGCGATATTGTCAACGCAAGGGCCCATTTTGTGTGACTTGCAAAGGATGGAGATAGAGTTAAAGACTCCAGGGACGCATGTGACGATGGCGAATATACGAGTAGAACCGACTTTAATCGATAAAGTTAAAGCTGCTCAAGCTACAGACCTGGAGCTGATGCGTATGAGGAAGAAAGTGCAAGAAGGTGCTATGCCGGAAGCAAGAATCGATGAAGAAGGAATACTTCGAGTCAACTCCAGACTTTGTGTTCCTAACGACCCTGATTTAAAGTATAAAATCATGATGGAGGCGCACAATACCCGTTTGCAATCCATCCTGGGGAGTACCAAAATGTATCATGATATTCGTCATACATTTTGGTGGAGCAATATGAAGAGAGAGATAGCGTTGTTTATTCTCAAGGTGGTCTAACTTGTCAACGAGTTAAAGCGGAGCATCAGTACCAAAAGGTCCATTGCAACCACTTGAAATTCCAGAATGGAAGTGGGAGCACATTACCATGTATTTCGTTCCGGTTTCCTAAGGTTTCTCAAGGCAAGATGGCGATTTGGTTCAGTGTTGTATAGATTGACCAAGTCTGCTCATTTCTTACCGATACGAGAAACTTATACACTTGAACGTCTTGCTCGTATGTACATAAACGAGATTGTAAGACTGCATGGTATGCCGGTATCCATAGTTTCTGATCGAGACCCAAGATTTACTTCACGATTTTGGGTTAGTTTGCAAAAAGCTATGGGCACAGACTTACGATTTAGCTCGGCATATCATCCTCAGACGGACGGACAGTCGGAGAGGACTATTCAAACTCTTGAAGATCTATTAAGACTCTGTGTCCTTGATTTCAAGGGAAGTTGGGACAAGTTCTTACCATTGGTGGAGTTTTCCTACAACAACAGTTATCAAGCAAGTATTGGCATGGCTCCATTCGAAGCGTTGTATGGAAGAAAGTGTCGTTCTCCAGTATGCTGGGATGAGGTGGGTGAAGCAACGTTGTTGGGACCGGAGTTGGTACGTATGACTACGGAAAAGATTCAAACGATCCGACAACGTATAAAAACCTCACAAAGTCGACAAAAGAGTTATGTTGATCTTCATCGAAAGGACGTGGAATTCAATATAGGAGATCATGTGTTTACGTGTTACTCCATGGAAAGGAGTTACAAGATTTGGAAAGAGAGGAAAACTCAATCCTCGATTCATCGGTCCATTTTTAATCCTCGATCGAATAGGAACTGTGGCCTATAGACTCGCTTTACCGCCAAGTATGTCTCGTGTTCATAACGTTTTTCACATATCCATGTTACGTAAATATGTGAAAGACCCGAACCACATTATTGAGTTAGAACCGGACGAAATAGCGGAAGATTTGACGTATGAAGAGATTCCTGTTCAAATCTTGGATAAGAAGGAACATATTCTACGCTCCAAGGTTATACCTCAAGTCAAAGTTTTGTGGAGAAACCACGATGTTGAGGAAATGACTTGGGAGTTAGAATCTGAAATGAAATCAAGGTATCCTTACCTCTTCGACATACCAGGTACGTACCCTAATTTCGAGGGCGAAATTTCATAAGAAGGGGAGGTTGTAAGACCCCAGTTTTTATAAATAAAGATGAATTTTCTATAATTATTATTTTTGAATATTATGGAATAAATTTGATATAATGTTATAGTTGTGGGTAATATTTATAAATTTTGCAAAGTACGCAAGTTGTTATAAAATATTCGTTTGGTCGGGGAATATTCTTTTTGTCGGGGAATATTCGTACGACGGCACAATCATTGGTGGACCCCACAACGGAAGTATTGTCGTAGTTAGAAAACGACAAAATTATCTTTCTATAAAATAACGGCGGAGGTGTTACCGTTAAAACTGTTGAACTACTCGGTAGTAAAAGTACAGTAATACGCGTTGTTGCATAGTAGCACACGGTATTGATTATTGATGCTTACGTGAGAAGTCACTCAATTATAACAGTGATGAAAAACCTTTTAAATCATAAAAGATAGTAGATTTTATTTCTACTTGACTCTTTTAATGGATTGCTGGTTCCGCTGTAGTTAAACTTGATGTTTATTATATTTTAATAGTTTAACACTGTTGAATGTTAATGATAATTTATTCTGCATTATCTTAGTCATAATATTTCTTACTGGGCTAGTTGAGTTCACCCTTTCTTTCACTGTTCTCTTCAGGAAATGAGAATATAGCTGGGACGAGTCAGGGTATGGAATAAAGGTTCTAGAGAAAGTTGTTTAGTAGTCCTCACCATTTTTGTAAAATAATGTATCATTAAATGTGATGAGATATATTTGAGTATAGATATTGTCTAGAAGATAATGTTTGTAATCAAACTCACAGTTTTACTGTTGTAATAATAAAGTTGTAGTTGTTTCTGTACCTTGTATTGATAACTCAGAATGGGTGATGTATACCTATTTTGGGGGCGTTACATTTGGTATCAGAGCTTAGTGATATGATCTCTGGCGGAGATCGGGGAATAGAACTAGGAGGGGAGAGATAAGTAAATCCTTCACTAGTGTGTCATATCTAAGCTTATTTGTTAGTCAGTCATAATATCGGGATATTATGTGATATGTTAAATTGTTCAATTAACCCTTATTTTGAAGCTGTATTCTAGAATTATATCTGAAATACAGGAGATGAGCATTGGAGAAATTATGACAGGGAAGATGGAATCTGAAATGAAAGCAAGGTATTCTCAACTCTTTGAAATACCTGGTACGTAAATTTCGGGGATGAAATTTCATAAGGAGGGGATTGTAAGACCCCAAATTTATGAAATAAAATTATTCAATTTTTCTTATAATTATTATTCAGTAAATGGTTAAATTGATAAAAGTTTAAAGTTATGGGTGAATTATGCAAATTTTACAAATACGCAAGTGGCTATAAAATATCATTGTGTCGGAGAATATGCGTTTGGTCGTAGAATATTCTTTTTGTTGGGAATATCCGTACGATGGCGCAGCCTTGTGTGGGCCCCATAACGGAAAGCGATTGGATGAAGAAAACGACAAATATAAGTTGTTTAAAAATACGGCGTAGTTTTTACCGTTAATACTGTTAAAATACTGGGTGGTTAAAACACAGTAGCACACGGTATTGCACCAATTATTGATTCTTACGTAAGAAGGCACTACTCAATAATGGTTACAGTAATTACTGTTCAGTATTTTATTGACTCAATAATTGCTGCGTTGATATTTTATATTGTTGTTATTTCAATAATTATAATTACACAGTATTTTTCATTATCGAGACAATAATTCATATTATCTGTATAATATTATTAGATAACATTATTGGCAATGTCTAAAAAGTTCTGTCTAAGGAGAGGTTTGGTCACCTAATTGCGCGCCAGTAAGGAGAAATTCTTATTGGAAAGCCCCATCTTTCCTGGGAACTACCTGGTTGTCAGTATTGTGATTCTGTAATATTATTTGTGAATAAGTAATTATTGATTTATATGATAAGGAAAATATTGATTTTATGTGGATATAGATGGAGAAAATTTTTAATGTGACAATTGTTAAAAATTAATATTTTATCTTTTTCTGATAAAATAATTTATTTAAATATATATTATATTTTAATATATAATAATGATGATATTTTACGATGAATGTGGGATATATGAGTATATATGGAGGAGTATTTTTGTTACCAAAAATGTTTAAAACATGTTAAATGTCGGTGGACCCCATTTCTTGACTGAAATTTCATTATAGCCTGTAAAATCACCCGTTTGTGGATTTCGGTCAATTTTTGTTTGGAATTTGGAAAAACTTTCTTCTGCAAAGTTGTAGAGAATTGAATTTCCTATAAAAATCGCGTGATTCGAATTTTCGAATAAAAGAGCTATTTATTATGAATTATTGAAGTTCCGAAGCTCCGAAATAATTGATTTTTGGAAGTTTAAAATATTTAAAGTGTGAAAAACATTTTTTGTTTTATGGGCAGCCCTAGCATGTGTTTATTAAGCTAAAATCAGATTTCTAGAGGCGTAGGAATCTTGATATATATATATTATTATTAAATTAAATTTTCTGCTTTGGTGTTCTAAGCATTTTCCTATAAATAGTGTGCTTAGGTTATAATTGAAAATCACACCAGAAACTGAAATTTTCTCTCTCTATATTATCGAGCGTATTCTTGTGAGTATTTTGAGTATACTTTGAGTATTGCTATACGGTGCAAGTTCGTTCAGCGTTATTCCAGTCAGAGGTACTGCTCTTTTGAGGTAAGTGATATTATTTTTTTGTAATGATATTATTTCTTCATATCATTATGCTGAAATATTGATCTGAAGTTTTTATCAAATTTGGAACTTTTGGTATCGGAGTTACTATTCACGTATACGGCACTATTCACGTATAGGACACTATTCACGAATACGGCATTATTCATCGAAAAATGAAAATTTTTCCTTTTCGTCTAAAATATCTATTGTGGATACTAGCTTTGATTGTATCCATGTTTTGATAATTATTGAATTTTACACCACTATGATTATTTTTGAGGTATTTTTGGTCATGGTTAAAACAAAGTACGAATCCTTAATCCTTAATCCTTGTCATTTTGTTTCACTGGATTCGTTTCTTTAAAAATTTTTCATCATCCTCAGTCTTAAATGATGATATTATTGAATATCTTTGGCATGTAGTGCAAAGATGAATGATTTCTGATGAATATCTTTGGCCTGTAGTAAAGATGAACAAGTGTTTAGATGAACATGACCACTGATGAATATCTTTGGCCTGTAGTGAAAACGAATATTTGATTTCAGTTATATATTGATTGATGTTACAGGGATAAAAGATAGACGATGAACTTTTAAATTCATACATAGAAGATAGTAGTTTGCATTCTCTACTTAACTCTTCTAATGAATTATTATTTTCGCTGCGAATATTGATTTAAAACTTGTTGTCTATTGTATTCTATTATATTTTTCCTGTTGAAGACTAACGATAATTTGTTGTATATTATCTTAGTCATAATATTCTTTACTGGGCTAGTTGAGCTCACCCTTTCCTTTTGTTCCATTTTTCTTCTCAGGAGGTGAGAATATAGCGAGTACGAGTCGGGGTATGGAATAAAGGTTCTAGAGAAAGTTGTTTAGTAGTCATCAACATTTTTATAAAATAATGTATCAATAAATATGATGAGGATATATTTGAGTATAGATATTGTCTAGAAGATATGTTTGTATTCAAACTCACAGTTTTACTGTTGTAATAATAAAGTTGTAGTTGTTTCTGTACCTTGTATTGACAACTCAGAATGGGTGATGTATACCTATTTTGGGGGCGTTACATTTGGTATCAGAGCTTAGTGATATGATCTCTGGCGGAGATCGGGGAATAGAACTAGGAGGGGAGAAATAAGTAAATCCTTCACTAGTGTGTCATATCTAAGCTTATTTGTTAGTCAGTCATAATATCGGGATATTATGTGATATGTTAAATTGTTCAATTAACCCTTGTTTTGAAGCTGTATTCTAGAATGATATCTGAAATACAGGAGATGAGCATTAGAGAAATTATGATGAAAGGGAAGATGGAATCTGAAATGAAAGCAAGGTATTCTCAACTCTTTGAAATACCAGGTACGTAAATTTCGGGGATGAAATTTCATAAGGAGGGGGATTGTAAGACCCCGAATTTATGAAATAAAATTATTCAATTTTTTTATAATTATTATTAGTAAATGGTTAATTGATAAAAATTTAAAGTTAAGGGTGAATTATGCAAATTTTACAAAATACGCAAGTGGCTATAAAATATTCATTGTTGTCGGAGAATATTCGTTTGGTCGTAGAATATTCTTTTTGTCGGGAATATCCGTACGACGGCGCAGCCTTGTGTGGGCCCCATAACAGAAAGCGATTGGATGAAGAAAACGACAAATAAAGTTATTTAAAAATAACGGCGTAGTTGTTACCGTTAATACTGTTAAAATACTCGTGGTTAAAACACAGTACACGATTATGCACCATTATTGATTCTTACGTAAGAAGGCACTACTCAATAATGATTACAGTAATTACTGTTCAGTATTTTATTGATTCAATAATTGCTGCGTTGATATTTTATATTGCTGTTATTTCAATAATTATCATTACACTATTTTTCATTATCGAGGCAATAATTCATATTATCTGTATATATTATTAGATAACATTATTGGCAATGTCTAGAAAGTTCTGTCTAAGGAGAGGTTTGGTCACCTATTTGCGCGCCAGTAAGGAGAAATTCTTATTGGAAAGCCCCCTCTTTCCTGAAAACGCCTGGTTGTCAGTATTGTGATTCTGAAATATTATTTGTGAATAAGTAATTATTGATTTATATAAGGAAAATATTGATTTATGTGGATATACATGAAAAATAATTATGATATAAGAAAATATTTAAAGATGTTTCAATGACTTTTAATATTTTGTGATGAATTTCATTATTTAATCAATATTAATGATAAATAATTTATTTAATAAATATATTAAATAATTATAGAAAAATAGAATAAATGATTTAAAAATTATATAAAAATTATTTAAGTGTTATAAAAATATTTGAAGTTATAAAATATAACTTTTGATATTTTGTCATGAAATATTAATATTCAATATTAAAAGCGATTAAAGGATAATTGATTAATTGTTTAAAATTATATAAGGTGATTTTAAAGTATTAAAAATACTTTGCGATATTATAAATATATTATAATATTATGGCATATATTTCATTAATATTTGATTATAAATAAATATTAATGAAAAATGAATTATGTGGTATTTAATTCATTTAAATACGATATTAATAATGGAAAATTCATGATAAATAGTAATAATTTTAAAAATTATTACGAGCTTACGAATTTTTTTTTTGACGGTTATTAATAAATTATTTAAGTTAATTTTAAGTGTTAGACATAGTTTAATTGAACTTGGACTCAAAGAATGTCCGACTAGACCATCGGGACGTTAGAATTTTGTCGAACTCAAGTCAGACTGAAATAGTTGACTTGATACTGAGTCTTATGTGTTTTAGACTGATAGGGTTATGTGTTTAGGTTATTCTATGTATATATTATATATATATAATATATATATATATATATAAATAAGATATATTGTGATGATATTATTCTAATATTGGATATCTATATTACTAATTTGTCTCGGATAAAGCGTTATAAATTGCGTAGCGATAATCAACGGTTCATGCAAGTTTTTTTTTACTTAACTAACTACTAGAGTTGTTTTATTCATATATGCTTATGGATAATCATTGCTTATTGCCATTGTAGAATTTTACTCTGTACATATTGCTGTATAAGTCGGGTATGAAAGGCTGATCACCTTCATTACCATTCGGTTCAGATACATTTGTTCATGTTATATATACTTGTTCAGTCAAAAGTTTGTTCCTGCTAGTTCACAATTATATTGTTGAATTATAGCCAGCCATTATTCACTCAATTTTCAATCATTATATCTCGTTATATTATGAACTTAAACTTGCTGGGCAATCTTATGCCCCCCTTAATATATCATGACAAACATTGCAGATTAGACGAACGCG